>CAIGRO010094100.1:0-25056 GCA_903798355.1 Fraxinus baroniana | reverse complement strand
CTCCATTACTTGGGTAACTATCCACTTCTTCGTAATAACCGGCTTGTTGAGGAGAGGTTACTCCATAACCGTTGCCACTACTTGGCTTTTGCAACTGTCTGTCTCTGAATCGTGGGAACATGTTGGATTTTCATGGTGATTGCCTTTGTAACTGCCGGATTGAATAACATTTGACCTTAAGTCTTGTCTACCTCTGGGCGACTTGAGGGTTTGGGCGATTTTGAGGCTATCGCTTTAGGCGATAATTCAGTGCTTCATTCGCTCAATCTCTGGGCGTCTTACGGGTTTGGGCGATGATGCTTCCTCGCTTTTGGACTTCCGTATTGGGTTTTGCTTGTTGGGCCTTTAATTTTGGGCTGTATTTTTAGTGTGTCAACACTCTCCAAATTTCTATATGAAACTTTTCCAGATAATTTTATTGAACGCAAACTTAAGTAAGATGCAACGTCCTTATTAATTTGTATGCATAAAATCCTTAAGTACAGAATAAATTCATGAATACGCAACGTTTTTATTAATATGTATCCATGAATTCTAGTAACAGAATAAATTCTTGATTTTTCTTCTCAATTCAATAGAAATTACTATTTTGTACTAATGTTCAACGTATCATTTTCAACATTATCACTACTAAATCTTGATATTATTTTTCTTAACAAGGTCGACCTCTAAAAATGAAGTCCAAGACTAAAAAATGATATCAGAGGCCAACAAATTCAAATAAGTAATTCAATTCATTTATAACTAAAAAATGAGCAATGTAATTCCAAAATTAATGTTCTCATTTGGGTCACTTTATCTTGAGGGACATATTAAGCCCATGTTTGATAAAAATTAAAAGGTACAAAATTCATTACAAAATTGTTGACAAAATAGCCACATGGTGCCCCCCTATTGGAGGGGCACCTGGCCCCGCAGGCACCCCTGCAATAGGGCTCCAATAGGGGGGGGTGCCATGTAGCTATTTTGTCAACCATTTTGTACAATATTTGGTACAAGTAGCATTATTCAAATTAAAATTCAAGTTTTAATTTAAGTCAAAGTTAACAAATAATATTAACCACACGTTTTATTGAACCCACAACTTTTCAACTATATATTTCATCGACTTTTATCAAAATCTACTAAAAATCTAATTTTAATTCCTACCAAACATGAGCTAAGAATAAAATAACACATCAGTTAATAGAAACTATGCATAAGGATATAGAATTCCACATTAATATGTGAACCTAAATGGTTGTGCATCAATATTTACGTCTTTAATCCATATAGAATTTTAATTTGCCAATCACGAGTATTGGATTTACGCATAGAATATTTTATTGCGTAACTGTGTAGTTAAAATTAATATTTAGATAAAAAAAAAAAAAGAATTTTGAGACAAACATGAACTTAATTCGCCAATCATAAGTTTACAGCCTGTTGGTGCCATATTATTTCCTCATTTTTAGAAATATTTGGACCGTTTTTTCAAACTTTGTGGGTCCCACAAGACACAACTTGGTCAAATATAACTGGCTCTCTACTGTTCCAACGGCTACTTTTTTCTATTAATGTGCAACAAATAGGCACTTAAATTATTTAATTTCCAAATTTTTGTGATAGCTAGAAAGATTGCAACCTTACTATCCTAAATGACAAAGTACGTTCGAGAATTTTAATTTTTTTTTTTTATCCCACTTAGAACAGTGAATGGAATGGAGTGCATTACACCAAAATCAAATAACGACAATTGTGGTAACTAACTAATACCTAGTAAATGACACAAGGATGCTCAAAGAAAGCAATAGGAGGTAGTGGAAAAGAGAGATTGTTGGGATAGTTGATGAATTTTGATCATTGATTTCCGAAGAATCAACGGCTAGGGGCATGCCATCACTGTTTAGAAAGCAAAGCTGTGGATCAGAAGCATCTAGAGTGCTCGTCATGAGAGCCCGAAGAACAGCAGACACCGTATGTATATAAGCAGTTCGGTTCTTGTTAAGAAGCCATGAGAGACCCATAAGCTCACAATCCCGGTTCTGCATTTTGTTTTTACGACCAGCTTTATCCTCTGTAAGCTGCATAAATGAGTACCATATTGATGATTTAGAAGCCACATCCAACAATGGGAAAAACACTATTTAACTCAGAGAGAGAATATTCATTATCGTAATTAGTGAAGGAAGTTGATATTCAAGGTCAAAAATGGAGTCAGCACTATAATTCATCATTCCAATCCAGATAAGGTGATCGATTATTGTCAAAGCAGGATACAAAAGTATTTTGGTCCTGCCTTCTGGAAACGCGTGGTGTAGACTCGCTTCCTATCCATTTTAATCGCGACTAGGAAACACTAGACACCAGCGAAGAATTCACTTTCCCAGAATTTAAACCCTAATCGATCCCAATCTTCAATTCTTCATGCACGAGTGATAATGTACTAAACATCATTGTGATTTACCGACAAAAATGAACAAAAATCGAAAGATTTGGAAAGTTCGTACCGAATGAAGACTGTTCAAGCATTTGGAGCAGCCAGCGAGCCCCGCGTACCCATTAATGCTATTACTGAAGCAATCTTTCTCCAATTTCTTCACATTCTCACTACCCACCAATTTGCCGCGCGAATTCACAAAAAATGCTTCTGGGCAGGTGAATGGATGCAATCTAATGCCACAATAGCAGTACAATACATCACAAGTCTCATTAGGCTTCCTCAATTCAACGCCTCTGCTTCCCAAAGCCTTTTCAAGAGTGTCGGCACAGCTCTCGGAGTCATCGGGCAGGAGCGGCATGTCGTACGACGCCGTTTGTGACGGGAATTTTGTAACGTACGCTTGTAATGCGGTGCTCGAATAGGCGGAGTAGAGCCATGCCGCGAGAACCGGGCAGCAGCGAGTCCGATGGAGCTGATCCGGGTCGGGTCCATGGTCGGTATTTGAGCCACAAGCGGATTTTATACCGTGGAAGAGCTGGTCAGGGAGGTCCAATGGGCAACCAGAGATGTCTGATTGTTCTGGGAAGGCCGGGATGGTCGCCGGCGGTACCGAAAGGACCGGTAAAACTGTCTCGGTTTGGACCGGGCTGGGTAAGGCGAATAATGCAGTTATATGGAAGATCATGAAGAGAAAAGTGGTGAAGAATGACATTGCTTTGAGATTCAGAGAGTTTTTCAGTGTTCTATGTCACGAGGGTTTGGTTTCTTCACCTTTTTTGTTCAACAAAGGTTGTGTTGGGGAAGATGAAATGGAAATGGAAATGGAAATGAGAGGCTAATGTGGGGTATAGGAGTAGGATAAAGTTTGGCTGCTGATTCGCTGTCTCCGTTTACATTGTCTCTCTATTATTGTCGGGGAATTTTAAAAATTGTCAATTTCAGCTTGTCAATTGAAAATTATCTAGGCAAGGTTTAATACCGATTAAAATCAAATTTTAATTAAAATTAAAATAAAATAATTAATATTAACCATATTTTTTATGGATTTCACAACTTTTTAACCACACATTTCAAAAATTTCTATCACAATTTACTAAAAATCCAATTTTAATCCATACCAAAAACCCACCTAATTTTGATAAACTCTTGCAAAATTGTCAAATTTGGTACTAAATTGTATATTATACCCTTAATGAAAAATAAAGTATTTTTTATTTAATGTCACGAATTTCGAGAAGAACAAGTAGTTTCCATGATAAGTTGTATTAATGCTAATTAATACGTAATGGATTCATTTGCTTTTATTATCTACTCACTCCGTCCCAAAAAGATANTTTTTATTTAATGTCACGAATTTCGAGAAGAACAAGTAGTTTCCATGATAAGTTGTATTAATGCTAATTAATACGTAATGGATTCATTTGCTTTTATTATCTACTCACTCCGTCCCAAAAAGATAGTCTTGTATACTATTTTTGTCCGTCCCAAAAAGATAGTCTTGTTTCCATTTTAAACATGCATTAAATTTTTCATTTCCACATATACCCTTATTTAATATATCTTGGTATAATAAACACCAACTACCTAGATAAGAAATAAATGGTATAGATAGAAAAATATAGTAAAATTTAATACTCTAACTATATTAACTACCATTTCTTAATCTGTGTGAAAATAACCATATGACCATCTTTTTGGGACGGAGGGAGTATTAGGCATTGACCAAGATTTTTGAGAAAAATATGAAGAAGATGAAGTAGAAAACTCATTAACATTAAAAAATAATTATGTTCTTCTATTTCATAAAAAAATATTATATAATTTCATTTCGAAAAATTTAATTTTATCCAAATTTGCAGCTGATTTGGATTTCCACAATTCTTGGTAGAATGTCATTTTTCTTTGAAATCTTGGTTTGTTGATAAGTTGTGTTTAATAGTTGTTATTCTCGACATTTGATGGCATTCTCGACATTTTAAAAGTTGTTATCGACATTTGGATCATATTTATCTTGACACTTAATATTTCATTTGTGTAGAACGAGATTTCATTCTGAACATGAAAGTTTTCAATATTTCATAATATTATTGATATTTTAAGTGTACCTTTCAACATTTCATAAATATTTTATTCACTCACTTATAGGGAGAAGTGAACATTTAAAGCATCATTGATATGGAACTTTTTAAAATGAGTAGTATAGATTATGTGTTAAGTTATTATTGGTCAATACAATTTTAATTATACAAATAATTTTGTCTTTATTATGAAATTTAAAATTGTTAATGAGGGCATTTTGATCTATATTATAGTAAAATGGACATTGAAAATTTTTTGGACATTTTTGCAAATGACCGTAAAAGTAGACATTTTTTTACAATTTTCTCATTATTGTTTTACTAAATTTTTGAAATTGTAGCTTGCTAACAAGAACATATATATCCCAAATAGAAGGGTCAAAAATTTAGCAACAGATCTAATCTCGCAGACTTATTTTAACTAAAAATAGTCTTACTTTTTGTTGACATCAGACATGCGACTTAATTAAGTCTGTTTGTTATATACACTTAGCTCATGTTAAATTATGGTCAGATTTGTAAGATCAGCTCGTACTTATTACCTCCATGGTTTGAAGGGACATAATGATTGTAGATTCTTTATACAAGTCAAAACATTCAATCAATTAATGACATTCAGAAGGAATTACGTGTACGCCTACCATTTCTACCAATCATATGTCATAGCTTCATTTTCTAATCAATTCATTAATTACATTTAAGATCGACTTCATGATAACCCGATGAAGCCGACCTCAACAACCAATAGGAATATGTCATTGGTGTACTTTTCTAGTTCGGTACTGTATGTTGATTTGACAACAAACAATCGGGACTCAAGCCATTAGCACAGTTTCCTAGCTCGACATTGTGTTGACAAGACAGAAATGCGAAAGATACAGGCACATCCTTTCCTATAAAAGGGGGACAAAATCCTAAAGAGATGGGAGGCCCAACAATCTCATATTTTAAATATCTCATTTGATAAAAGCACTTGTAGTTTGTAAGTAATGATTAACAAAAATCCTTATTTACACTTGAAGTTGGCTTGAATTTTGGTATGCAATTTTCGACGTCAACAGTTTCGCACTAGAAGGAATGCCCTAACTTGTCTAAGCAGTCCTATCTCTCCATAAAACTCACGAGGAAATACCATCTGGATGATATTTCAGCATCAGGGGAATCAATCCCACACTCATCTTGAACAAACCAATATTTCGCAAAATATTGGAAGGGGACGAAGTCAAAATGAAGCGGCGACCCTCAAATGACCATCATGAGAGAAGCCATCAAGATGTTGACAAATGCAGTCAACAATTGTCAACAGATTAGAGCAAAATCAAACCCACGTTCCTCCACTTGATATGAGGTGGAGTCCTTATGCAGGAAATGAACGAGACGATCTCCAACTAGGAGGGCTCATGAACGGAATCTTCCAAAAGTCGAACCGAAGAGATCAGGAGTTCTCCTATAGCAACAGAGCCGTTTACTAGGAAAGTTAGATGCGTGTTCAACATATTAGGATCACAGCATTCACTAACACCTCAGAGCGAATATGCTGAAACCCATGTGAAACACCCGTTGGAACTGGTAGAACCTAAAATGAGCGTCTTAAAAACGCCTTGCTGATTTAGAAGCCAAAAATAAAGGAAGTACGAAGGATTATCTCACTAAACGCCATTCTCCTTTTACTGAAGATATTCTTGCTCAACATTTACTTGAAAAATTGAAAATGCCACAACTGACTGGGTATAAGGGAGAAGGAGATCCTCTTAGTCACCTAGACAAGTACGCTTCTTGGCTGGAGCTGCAAGGGGCAGGCGATGCCATTACGTGTTTTGCATTTCCAATAGCGTTGAGAGATAGAACTCAAAGGTGGTTTAGGAGGTCCTTAAGAAACTAGAGCGACCTCGCCACATTGTTTCTTAATCAGTTCATGGGTTCCAAAAAAGAACCATGCCCAAAGAGTGTTTGGTGAGTCGAAAAAATCTCTAACAATGCCATACTCATGGCAGTTCTTTTTGGGCTAAGGCTTAAAACGAGGTTTTGGTGGTCTATGCATGAAGATCGACCTAGAAACATATCACGAGTTCCTTAGTCGAGCAGAAAAACATATAAGTGGGGAGGAAGCCACTTCGACCAGGAGGAAACCAAGGCAAATACACAAGGTCAGCCAACTTTTCAAGCTCGGGATCCCCGACCCCGAGCTGAGATCAAAATGTTAATAGGTGGTAATCAATGCATTGAAGGATCCAGAAGGTTAAGGCGCAAACAAGCGCAAGATGTACGCATTTTCCAGAACTAGTCATAGCTAAACGCACGTTATTTTGAAATGCTTTATAAATGCTGTAACAATAATATTTTAAAATCGGTGAATATAAAAAATAGTTAAAAAAAAAAAAACTGTTTACGTGAAATGAATTTTTTATACAATTCAATTATTTATTTACGTGTATGATAATAATAATAAACATTAATTTATATATATCCTATTATAATTCAATCAATTAATTTTTCAAGTTCACGCGTGTACACTTTATATATTTTGGAGGCTGTTCAATTACTCTAGAAATACTACAATTCATTTATTTATGTATGTGCATAAATACTAATTAACATTTATTTATAGATATGTTAAATATAACATTAAGTCAGCAAGTTCATGTATACATGTTTTGGGAGCTATTCAATTATTCTAGCAGTAAATAAATTATTCAAATTCATGAACACGTATTTACTTTTAAAATTATTCATTTTATCATAAATTATTCTAGGAGTATATAAATTATTAAAGATCATATGATTTGGGAGCTATTCAAATATTATAGGAGTAGATAAATTATTCAAGTCATATACACTAAATTAATTTCAATATTATTCATTTAATGTATGATATAATGCCATTTGTCTAAATGTATATGAATTATTGTTTTTATATATCTATTAATTCAAATTAATTAAATTTCATGTTGGTTCACTTACACCCATTTGTTTAAATGTATATACATTATTTTTTTTCAATATTCATTGATTCTACATGTTCATGAATCAATTTGATTGTTTTTGTATAATTTATTTGCATGCATGTTTAATAATTAAATAATTAATATTCAATTAAATATATATTAAAAAAGAAAAGTAAGATACTATTGAAATAATTAAATTGTAGTAGGGCTAAAATCATCCAAAAAATGATTCTCACTTGATGTGATATTTAATATATTATAGATTACGATGTAGGACGACCAGAGTTTGATATTGGCATTGCGTCATACTTAGAATGGTTTGGATTTTTGGAAGAAGATTCTTATAGAGTTTTATAGGACCAAAGTGATCGCGGGTAATAACCATGTCTGTTGCTAGCATACAAATACATCGAACTCTTGCGGATTTTGTGATTGTCGACCTGCCTTCCAATTATAATGTTATATTAGAGAGACCCTTATTGCGCCATTTTAACATATCACTACTGCATAAAGTTTTTACTTCGGGCGGAGTTGGAGTAGTACGTGGAAATCAAGCTGAGGCTAGAGCTTATAACGTTGATTTACCTAGTCCTCATATCCACATGTTGAGACGCCAACAAAATGATCAAGCAAGGGAGGCGAGACTAGAGAGACCGATTATAGCCGACCTATCCGAGATCGGTATTACTAAAAAAACACTGTAGAAATGTAATGGACGACAATCTTTCGTTCGATGACAATGATGCACATCCACATCCATATCCTGAAGTCTTGGTGGTTTCAATACCCATAGCAGAAGTCATCATTCCCAAGGTTTTAGTTGATATGGGGAGTTCTCTCAACATACTCTATACCAACACACTAGAATGGATGGGTATACCACTAAATTTTTTACAACGGGAACCGAACGTGATTTTAGGACTAAATGGGGCACTCACCCAAGCAAAAGGGTTGATCAAGCTCTCTGTCTAAATCGTTGAATCTCTACATCAAACTAAGTTGAACACTAACTTTGTAGTATTTGATTCTAATTCACCCTATGACGCCATCATGGGGCAGCCCCTGCTGTTCAATCTTAGGGCAATTGTGTCCATGTACCACTATTCGTTCAAATTTCCTACGTCTTCTAGTGTAGGTCAAATTAAGAAAAACAAGGACATCACTAAGAAATGTCAAATGAAGAATTGTCTAGCAAAGAAGGATGCATATATTCCCCAGGAGTTTATATGGCATATCTGAATCCGACTTTGTCTCAATAGACCCACGTCTAAGGTTTAAGGATGGAGAACCTATGAAAGAGCTGGACATAGTGGTGGTTGGAATGGGTGATCCACCAAGGGAGCTGATAATAGGTCACGAACTATGGCCATCCATCTGAGGTCAGATAGTAGAATTACTCCAACGGAACCTTGATGTTTTTGCTTGGGATCACGCGGATATAAAAGGGATCGACCTCGAAGTCGCTTGCCATGGGTTGGGATCGGCCCTCTGGTGCAACTAGGTGGCAACGACGTTGATCGTTAAATCTAGAGAGGTAAAAGGCTCTAAATAAAGAGGAGAAAAATTTGCTTCGCAATGGGTTCATTCGTTAAGCAAAATATCTTAAATGGATTGCTAACCCAGTTTTCGTAAAGAAAAGTAATAGAGATTGGAGAATGTGCATAGATTCCACTGACCTCGACAGTGCATGTTTTAAGGAAAGTTTTCCTCTACCAAGGATAGACCAGATGGTTGAAGCAACGACAAGACATAAGTTGCTCAGCTTCATGGACGCATACTCAGGGTATAATCAAATTCCAATGTATGAGCTGGACAAGTAACATCCCGCTTTCATTGCTAATCGAGGTCTTTATCGTTACAAAATGATGTCTTTTGGCCTAAAAAATGCCAGAGCCACCTACAAAATCTGTTCAATTCCATGTTTGCCAAGAAAATTGGCAAAACCATGGAAGTATATGTTGACGTGATAAGTGTTTTTTTACACACTTATTTTACTGTCAAAACGTGAAATATTGTTGGATAATATGTTGGAATATGACTTAATTCTATATGATTTATGTTTTGCAGGAGAACATGATGAATGTAGCGGAATTGGGAAGAAATAAGGAAAGGGACCAAAATGAAAGAATGTGAAAGTTTAGGGACTAAATCACAAGTATCCATAAGTTGGTTCGAAAGGCTAAATGGGAATTTGAAAGAGTTCGAAGCTAATTGGTTGAAGACAATAGGTTTTGGATGAAGAATTGGAGAAAAGAATACAAAAATAGCGAAAAATGAAAAAAAATTTAAGGACTAGATTGTAAATACGCAATGGTTGATTCGGACCACAAGAAGATACTTTGAAGATTGTTAGGAGACAATTGGATGCAATTGGAACTCAATCGGAAGAAATCTATTTTTATCAAAGTTGTATCCCTTTGAGTTTTATTTTCAAATCGCTTCAAATCGACTAAATCGAATATCGGGAGAGAAAGTTATAATCAAAATATTGACAGTTGAGCAGAGATAAAAAAATCCATGCGCGAAGTCAATTTTCTTTATGCGATTAGAACTCTTTTGATGTAAAGTCACAATAATAATAATAATAATAATAATAATAATAATAATAATAATAATAATAATAATAATAATAATAATAATAATAATATATCAAAATTAATTATTCTATGTGCTATATATTTTATATTTTCAAAAGGTTGGGGGACTAAAATGATACATTTATTAAATTCAATTTTATTTGGGTCAAATATTTAAATATTGATAGAGTAATGATAAATATATTAATATTGGGCTCGTTGGATAGCTTGTAATTAATTATGTATAATAGACTCGAGAAAAAAGTTAATATGGATAAACAAGACCCAAGTTATCGAGGTCTTTGTTGAATGGTTGTCAATTAATTTTATTTTACTATCATTGATCTGTCTTGATTTTGGAAAGTTGATAGGGATATGTTGCCATGTGTATGTTGGATGGGAAATAAAGTAACTTTTGTTTGCATAGATTACCGGGATTGAGAATTCTTTTGGGGGGTAAAACATGGCATCTTACATATTTTAGGCCTATCAAAAGTTCAATTACCTCTTTCAACTTTAAATACCATGTAAAAGAACTCAATATCTACCCAAAAGGAAAAGAAAAGAAGAAGAAGAAGAAAAATAAGTAGACATAGATAGGTATTATTGGCAGCAAGTAGAAATTGAAGTTTTTGAACTGATCGTGGTTTTATTTTTCAGATTTATTTGATCTAATGATGCAGGATTACAAGGTGCAAGTGATGTTATTCCGTTTAAATTATTTATTTTCATGTTGATAAATATTATGCTAATGAAAGTTATGATATAATATGTTATGATATGAAATGGTCATCCAGTATCAAAGATATGATATGTTATGAGCTTTTACCAGTTTCTATGATACGACGGTACAATATTTGTGACGCATAATTTAAATATTTTATTCGGGATTGTGCCATTAATTCGTGTCCTATTGAGTATTTCCATATACTCATCCATTTCATTTTCACATACTTCTCATGTTAGAACGAGTAGTTGGTTGGCTGACGATGATGTGCAATCGTGGTGCCAAAATTTATTGGACACATTATAATAATCTGGTGTAAAAAAAGCATTTTTTGTTAATTTCAGCAATTTCTTAGTTTTATGGATTTTTATTTATAAATTTGAGACATGTTTTATTAGGTCATAAATTTAAAACTACGTTATGTTTTATTAATAGAATTAACATTTGTTTATTTATCAAATTAATACGATATGCATGTTCTTTTTAGTATTTATTGGTTATGAGTTTTGTTTTTATTCAATTAAAATGTGCCCGTTAAATTTCATTTGTTTATAATGTTAAAGTTAATAGTTTTGGTAGCGACTTGAAAATTAAAATTTTGGGTCGTTACAGTTTGGTATCGGAGCTTTATGTTTAATTTTCTGTAGACTTGTACATATTTTTCATGACTTGACCAAAAAAAAATCATGAATAGTCACGTGAACAGTGACATCATGTGTATTGTTCACCGTGAACAGTGACGCCGTCACCGTTTCGCTGAACAGTTGAAAAAGAAAATTAATTTTTTTTTTTGCCAATTTTGAAGTGTATTTATAAAGATTAAAATAATCGTTTTATTTATTTAAAATATAAATTACACATGTGTGTATTTTATTTTTTTAGTAACTAGTATTTTAATTTTTTTTTTAAAAAAAACTTGATTTTATTTTGTAATAATTAGTCATGGATGATGGTTGATAAATTTTCTAGAATATTTATTCGACTACTGTACTTTTATTCACACACACACACACACACACACACATATTATTTTGTGTATTTATCCTCAAATGGGGGTTTAGGATTCCAGATACCCCGAGCTCTCTCCGTGGGTGGAAAGAGCGGTTCTTTTTTTTTTTTTTTTTATAAAGCCTCAAAATCCCGATCATCATTTTAGCCCAAACTGGGATATTCCAAATAGGGATAAGTTCAATACGAGTTAGATATACGTCGAGGTGTTGGAGAGGGATAGGCTGAGGTTAGTAAACCACAATCCCCTCGCAGCAAAAATTGACTACCTCCTCGAAGATGACATTCTCGACCTTGCAAACGTAAGAGGGCTCGATGGTATGATCATCTCATCCTTTGTGCTTAACAAATCCAAACCTTGAGATCAAGCTAATACCTTGTGTTATTCTTTCAGATTCAGAGATATCTTTTGACCCATCCTTACTTTTAGGTAACGTTCAGTAAAAGTCCAAGGGGCCGAGGCCAAAAGCGCCCGTCCCATCAAAGGGCAAGAAGAGAGCTCGAGATCCAGCCTCGAGCAAGGTTCAGAGCGGGGTTGGGCAGTCATCAAAGAGCCTTACATCTTACCCTTAGTCTTCTCTTTACCCTCCAGCTCTCATTTCGACTCTTCGAGATGTTCTAGAGATTGTCGACCTAGAAGGGGATGCCTCGTTACCTCCATCTCTGCTGGAAGGCCATGCCCGATGTCCTTTGACACCGACCTTGGTATCCAAGTTCCCGGACAACGTCGACCCTGGGGAAGGGGTTCGAGCCCTTGAGCTCGCCACTTTGAAGGTACGATCATGTCCTCGAGCTGTTGACTTGTATTTTATTTTGGCTGTTGTCCTAATTAATATTTTTTCTAAAGGCTTTGAGCATAGCTCGGGGTCTAGCCCTGAAGAGTCTGGATTCCTCGAGCAGGGTGGCTAAGCTCAAGGCAGAGAACGAGCAAAAGGAAAAGCGTATTCGAGAGCTTAAGGTCGAGCGCGACTTGACTCGAATTGAGATTAGAAAGGTGCGCGACCAAATTGGGATGATCAAGGATGAGGCAGAGGAGGCTAAGCTCGAGCTTCTGCACGTTAAAAAGGAGGTTGAGAACCAGGTAGCAAAGGCTCGGGTCGAAGCAGTCGAGGATTTTAAGAAGTGTGATGAACAGAAAGCATTGCTAGGGCAATAAAGCTCGGGCTCTTACTTCTACGGCCTGAGGTTAGCTCGTTCCTTCTTAAGGACCTAGCTCCCTGATGATCTGAAGCCCATGTTTAAAGAGCTCAAATCAGTTAATGAATTGGCCAATGAGCTCGAGCTTTCAGTAACTGAGGTCGAGGGAGATGACGACGACAGGGAGGAGGCCGAAACCCCTGATCTCGGGAACACTGTAAATGCCACTGACCTAGACTAGGCATTTTGACTCGATCTTTGCTAGTTATATTTTTTTGTTTATAAGGAATTGTAATGTACACTGCCCGATCTTGGGCCTTTTGATTAATAGTAGCTCGATATTTTGCGCTTTGTTTATTGTCAGCGATCTTATGAATTTGATTTGAACAAACTTGAGCTCTGAGTGTTGTACAAATAGACTCGACCTTTGAATAAGCTCAATTCTTTGGTGATGAATTAGCTCGAGCGTTTTGTCTGACTAAGTTTAGTTTAGGCTAGGTTAAGTCACGCTCTACAAACACTTCGAATCGTGTAACTTGGCCATGAGCTCGAGCGTGTTACTTAGCTGATTTTTTGCCAAATAGCTCGAGCAAAGTTGTTGCAAAGAGCTCGAGCGTGTTACTTGGCTAATTTTTTGCCAAGTAGCTCTAGCCAAATTGTTACAATGAGCTTGAGTGTGTTACCTGACTGATTTTTTACCAAATAGCTCAAGCCAAGTTGTTGCAATGAGCTCGAGCATGTTACTTGGCTAATTTTTTGCCAAGTAGCTCGAGCTAACTTGTTGTAAAGAGCTCGAGCGTGTTACTTGGTTGATTTTTTGCCAAGTAGCTCGAGCCAAGTTGTTGCAATGAGCTCGAGCTTGTTACTTGGCCGATTTTTTACTAAGTAGCTCGAGCCAAGCTGTTACAATGAACTGAGCATGTTACTTGGCTAATTTTTTGCCAAGTAGCTCGAGCCAAGTTGTTGTAAAGAGCTAGAGCATGTTACTTGGTTGATTTTTTTGCCAAATAGCTCGAGTCAAGTTGTTGTAGTGAGCTCGAGCGTATTACTTAGCTGGTTTTTTGCCAAGTAGCTCAAGCCAAGTTGTTGCAATGAGCTTGAGCATGTTACTTGGCTAATGTTTTACCAAGTAGCTCGAGCCAAATTGTTGTAAAGAGCTTAAGCGTGTTACTTAGCTGATTTTTTGCCAAGTAGCTCGAACCATGTTTGGAAATCACTTCATGCAGTGAAACTTAGACCGTTGACCAAGTAGCTAGAGCGACATACATCAGTAGGCTCGATCTCGACCACTGTGTGTTGGCACAATGAATAATTTTTTAGTCATCATAGGTCGAGGTCGAGCCTAGTCTTATGCTATTTTGGATGTTCTTGGGATGACTTGTTGCCGTAATGTACTTGAGTGTATTGAAATAACGAACGTTACACGACATATAGGCCATATCTAGAAATCAAAAGCATTTAGGCCACGTAGGCCTAAAAATACGTAATAGAAAAAGAACTAACTGTAAAAATAAAAATAACTTAGGCCCCCGCGGCTAACTACTTGTAGTAGTTCTTTAAGTTGTCAACGTTCCAAGGCTTTGGGAGTGGTTTCCTCGAGGTGCCCCTCAAACTGTATGCTCCTTCTCTTACCTTTCGTATAACCTCATAAGGTCCTTCCTATGCGAGTCTCAACTTCCCCGGGGGGTGATTAGCAGCAGCAGCCCTTCGGAGTACTAGATCTCTAACTTTAAATCTTCTTATTTTGACCCTGGTGTTGAAGTGATTGTCTATTCTGTTTTGATAACTTGAGGCCCTTATAAATGCTTGTTCCTTTACTTTCTCAAGCTGGTCAAGATGCTCAGTTGTTTATCCTTCGATGTATGGCTCAATCATCCTTTGTATTAGAAGACCAACCTCAATCGGTAATGTGGCTTCCACACCAAAGGATAACATGAAGGGGGTTTCACCGGTTGCGGTTTTGTGAGAAGTCATATATGTCGACAGGTTGACGGGTAGTTCCTCTAGAGTCATGCTAGGGATTCTTAGTTAATATCATAAGTTCAAAACATATAGAAACAACTGTTAATGATATTTACATAAAACTTAACTTTACAGACGTATTCCTAGAAGACCTACCAGGCATTTCACCATATAGGCAAGTGAAATTTACAATTGACTTGGTTCCCGGCGCGACACCAGTTTCTAAGGCCCCGTACAGAATGACACCAAAATAACTTCAAGAATTGAAGTTACAATTAGAGGAGTTGCTGGAAAAATGTTTCATTCGACCGAGTGTATCTCTTTGGGGTGCTCCAGTACTTTTTGTGAAGAAAAAAGATGGAAGTATGAGGATGTGCATTGACTATCGAGAGTTGAACCATCTAACTATAAAAAATAGATTTCCACTTCTAAGAATAGAAGATTTATTCGACCAATTAAGGGGTACAATGGTGTTTTCAAAGATTGACTTGAGGTTGGGGTATTATCAGCTAAAGGTTAAAGGCAAGCGACATACCGAAAACTGCTTTCAGGACTCGTTACGAACATTATGAATTCATTGTCATGCCATTTGGTTTGACCAACGTTCCAGCTATATTTATGGATCTAATGAATAGAGTATTTCATCAGTACTTAGAGCCGTTCATTATAGTATTAATTGACGGCATACTCGTGTACTCTAAAGACAAAAAGCAGCATGAGGAACAACTCCGGGTAGTACTCGAAACTTTGAGGAAGAAAAATTATATGACAAATTCAAGAAATGCGAATTTTGGCTTGATCAAGTAGGTTTTCTTGGTCACGTAGCTATTACTTAGGAAATTGAGGTAGACCTAGTTAAATTTGAAGCAGTAACTAATTGGTCTAGACCGACCAATGTAGGTGAAGTTCGCAATTTCTTAAGGTGGGCTGGATATTATCGAAGATTTATTGAGGGTTTTTTCAAAAATAGCAGGTCCAATGATGCAGTTGACTAGAAAGGGTGTGAAGTTTTAGTGGACGAAAAAGTATAAAAAATGTTTTCAGAACTGAAGTAGAGATTAGTTTCGGCTCCTGTATCGACGATACCTGAAAGTTCGGATGGGTTTGTAAGTTATAACGATGTCTCCAAGCAAGGTTTGGGTTGTGCTCTGATGCAACATAGAAATGTGATTTCTTATGTCTTGAGACAATTGAAGCAGTATGAACATAATTATCCTAGCACGACTTGGAAACTTGCAGCAGTCGTTCACGCTTTAAAAATATGACATCATTATCTGTATGGAGGGAAGTGTAAAATCTATACAGATCATAAGAGTCTCAAATACTTTTTCACACAGAAGGAACTAAATATGAGATAAAGGAGATGGTTGGAGTTAGTGAAAGATTACGACTGTACAATTCTATACCATTCGGGTAAGGCTAACGTAGTCGCAGATGTTTTAAGTAAGAAGATCGGATCACAGTTAGCACTTTTACCCACGGTGTAGGAACACTTGGTAAATGACTTTGAGAAACTAAGATTGGAAGTCATCATGCCGCCAACCCAGGCTACAGCGAGAATAAAAGCATTTATGATTCAACCTACACTTCGGGATCGAATCAAGGAAGCACATGATAAGGATCCATTCCTACAAAAAATTAAGGCTGATGTTGGTTCAAACAAACGTATAGGTTTTGAAGTATCTGCAGATAACGCGCTAACTTTTAGAGGAAGGTTATGTATACTAAAAGATGAAAGTATAAGAAACGAGTATTGGAAGATGTTCATTTCACCCCGTATGCTCCACATCCTGGCAGTACAAAATGTATCAAGATCTTCGAAATACATTTTGGTGGAGAATTATGAAGAGATGAATTGGTATGTTCGTAAACAAATGTATTGTCTATTAGTAGGTCAAGGCAGAACATCAAAAACCATCAAGACTGCTGAAACCGTTGGATATTCCTAGAATGGAAATGGGAACACATAGCGATGGACTTTGTGGTGGGTTTTTCGAGATCAACAAGAGGTGCTATTTGGGTAGTGATTGGTCGTTTGACGAAGTCTACCCATTTTCTGCCAATCAAAGTAAAATTTAATATGGAACAACTCACACAATTATATATCAGAGAGATAGTCAGATTGCATGGAGTTTGAGTCACCATTGTTTTAGATAGAGACCTGCGGTTTACATCGAAATTTTGGAAAAGCTTACAAGGAGTCATGGGGACAAAATTTAATTTCAGTACTGCTTATCATCCACAGACGGATGTACAATTAGAAAGAACAACTCAAACTCTTGAAGATATATTGAGGGTGTGTGTCTTGGATCTTGGCGGTAGTTAGGAAACACATCTTCTGTTGGTGGAGTTTACTTATGACAATAGCTTTCATGCCACTATAGGCATGGCTCTATATGAAGCTCTTTATGGTAGGAAATGCAGATCTTTTATCCATTGGGATGAGGTTGGAGAAAATAGAATTTTGGATCCTGAATATATTGAACGAACAGTTGAAATGGTTAATAAGATTAGAGCAAGAATAAAGGCAGCACAAGATTGACAGAAAAGTTATGATGATGGTAGAAGAAAGGATTTGGAGTTTCAAGAGGGTGAAAAAGTTTTTCTGAAAGTAGTACCAATGAAAGGATTATTGAGATTTTGTAAGAAGGGAAAGTTTTATGACCACGATATACTGGACCTTTCGAAATTCTTGAAAGGATTGACGTTGTGGCTTATTAACTTGCCTTGCCACCTGAACTTGCATCAGTGCATAATGTGTTTCATATTTCGATACTTAAAAAATATGTTCATGATCCCAATCATGTCGTAAGTTAACAAACTTTGGAAGTACAAAAAGATCATCAACTCATAAATAGAGAAGTTCCTTTGGTCAAAGTTCAATGACGAAATCATGGATTGGACGAGTCAACTTGGGATAAGGAAGGTGAGCTTAAAACCAAGTATCCAGAACTCTTCGATTAGCCAAGGTAATTTTCGAGAACGAAAATATTTAAGGAAGGGAGAATGTAAACTCCCAATAATAATAATATAGTAGAAGTAATTTTTCTATGTGCTATATATTTTATATTTTGAAAAAGTTGGGGAATTGAAATGATACATTTATTAAATTCAATTTTATTTGGGTAAAATATTTAAATATTGATAGAATGATGATAAATATATCAATATTGGGCTCGTTGGATAGCTCGTAATTAATTATGTATAATAGGCTCGAGAAAAAAGTTACTTCGGATAAATGAGACCCAAGTTATCGAGGTCGAAAGATATCGTCTTAAATTGTTAATTTATTAAGTTATTGAGTTAGAAGAGGGGTGACATGTGTAGAGTAGGTTATTGTTAAATTATTAATCGAGGTCGAAAGATATCATCTTAAATTGTTAATTTATTATAGGTTGCCACGTGTGTAGATTGTTGAAAGGTTGTCAATTAATATTATTTTACTGTCCTTAATTTGTCTTGATTTTGGAGACTTGATAGGGATAGGTTGCCATGTGTATGATGGATGGGAAAGGAAATAACTTTTGTTTGCATGGATTACCGGGACTGGGAATTCTTTTGGGGGTAAAACATGACATCCCACATATTTTAGGCCTATCGAAAGTTCAATTACCTCTTTCAACCTTAAACACCATGTAAAAGAAATCATTATCTACCCAAAAGAAAAAAAGAAAAAAAAGAAGAAGACATAGATACGTATTATGGGTAGCAAGTAGAAATTGAAGTTTTAGAACGTAGTCGTGGTTTTACTTTTCAAATTTATTTGATCAATGAGGTAGGATTACGAGGTGCAAGTGATGTTATTCCGTTTAAATTATTTATTTTCATGTTGACAAATATTATGCTAATGAAAGTTATGATATAATATGTTATGATATGAAATGGCCATTCAGTATCAAAGATATGATATTATGTGATCTCCGGTTTCTATGATACAACGATATGATATTTTTGACGCATGATTTAAATATTTTATTCGGGATTGCACCATTAATTCGTGTCCTATTGAGAATTTCCATATACTCACCCATTTCATTTTCCCATACTTTACAAGTTAGAACGGGCCGTTGGTTGGCTGGCGATAAGGTGCAGTCGTGGTGCCAGAGTTTATGGGACACATTATAATAATCCGGTGTAAAAAGCATTTTTCTTTTGTTAATTTCAGCAATTTCTTAGTTTTATGAATTTTTATTTATAACTTTGAGACATGTTTTATTAGGTTATAAATTTATTATGATTTATTAGTAGAATTAACATTTGTTTATTTATCAAATAAATACGATATGCATGTTCTTTTTAGTATTTATTGGTTATCAGTTTTATTTTTATTCATTTAAAATGTGCCCGTTAAATTTCATATATTTATAATGTTAAGGTTAATAGTTTTGGTAGCGATTTGTAAATTTAAATTTTGGGTCGTTACATTTGAAAACCAATTTGGACGTAATTTTCATTCAATTTTTGACTCCTACAAATACTTAACAGCAGAATACATATGGGAAATGCCTCCATACACTTTTCTCTCATCTTTTGATTCAAGAACTCAAAGAAGAACTAAGCAATTTGGTGAAATAAGGGAGGAACTTATTGGATTTGGTGATTTCACGTCTTTTATTTATGTAATTTGTTATTTTTCTTGTTAAACAATTCTATGTTTAGACTTTCTCTTCATAAATTTATTTTGAAAATGGTTTAACTCTTATTATATTTTTCATAGACATTTTCATGTTTTTTCTATTAAGCGATCGAAATATTTGTTGAATTTCAATTTCATTTATTTTATTGGTGTGATTAATTACTGCCTTATGCTTGATGTATATGATCGATTCATAATCTGATTTCAATAAATAATTTTAGTAATTTGCTAGAGAAAATCTAGATTCTAGGGTTACATTTGAATTAAATTGGTTTTTAACGATAAGTCTTCCGATTGGAGTGTCGGGATGAAAACATCTAATTGAGTTATAAAAAATGAATAATTGACGTTGAATGGATTCGATCCAATTGAGGGAATTTCGACGCTTTACTGTTTTAACTCATTGATTTTAATTTTATTACTTGATCCATTACCATTTAAGTTTTATTTTGGAAAACAAAATCATTTTCAAACAATTCATGAAAAACCCTAATTTGTTGAACCATTGAGTATTTTTCATCTCCTTGTGAAATTGACACCCCAAAGATGTGCTACTATGTTATTCTTTGGGCATAATCATGACAATATGCTAGTCAAGGGCATAATCATGACAATATGCTAGTCAAAAGTGCAGATGCCCGAGATCATCAACGTCACCTTGCTTAAATGTTTGAGATCTAGAAAAAGTATAAGATGAAGCTGAATCCGCACAAATGCGCCTTCGGTGTAAGCTTCAGAAAGTTCCTAGGTTATCTAGTTAATCGGGGGAGGAATCGAGGCAAATCTGGAAAAACACGGGCCATCATTGAAATGCGAGTCCCAACAAAGCCTAAGGAGGTTCAAAGCTTAACTGGACGAATAGCTGTTCTCAATCGCTTTATGTCAAAATCAACTAATTGGTGTAAACCGTTCTTCGATGTTCTGTAAGGAGGGAAGAAGTTTGAATGAACTCCTGAATGCCAACTTGCCTTTGATGAACTAAAACAACAATTGGCACAACCATTGGTGTTGTCAAAATCAAAAGCAGGCAAAACATTGATTTTATATCTTACAGTGTCTGAACATGCTATCAATGATGTCTTAGCTAGGGAGGAAGAATGAATATTATCATCATGTTTACTATGTTAGCAAAGCCCTCTATGAAGCCGAGCTCCGTTACTCTCCTTTAGAGAAATAGGCTTATGCCATTGTTATGGTAGCAAGGAAGTTGAGACTGTACTTTCGAAGCATCCTATTGAGATATTAACTAATTATCCATTAAGGAAAATCTTATAGAAGCATGATACTTCAAGGCGGATGGTTAAGTGGGAAGTGGAGCTCGGACAGTTTGACATAAAATACAAACATCGTACCTCCATAAAAGGTCAAACACTTGCTGATTTTGTTGCCAAGTTCAGATCGAAACCACTAGGTGAATTTCATCAAGATGCACCATGGGAGCTCTTTGTAGACAGATCCTCTACCGGAGTTCGGTTAGGGACAGTAGTTGTCCTGGTTAGTTCTAATCGCCAATTATTTTACGAAGCCTTATCGTTTGACTTCAAAGCTTCCAACAATGAAGCTGAATATGAAGCACTAATAGCTGGAGTGAGGATAACAAAAGAGATGAAAATTCCTCATTTGGTAGTCCACAGTGATTCGCAGTTGGTGGTCAATTAGATCAACAAGGCCTACCAACTAAAGAAGAAACAATAGATATATGTTAGTTCTGCACTCAGAGCAAATACTAATTGAAATACTTATTGGAAGAAGTTGGGATAAAGGTAGGAGCCCTAGCCGAAGTTAAGGTGGGAGGGAGAGACTAGAACAACCTCTCTTGAAAGAGGTTGGAATCAGATATTACGAACTTGCAGGACCTCTATTTCTTTGGAAGAGCACTTATAACGTCTCTTGCTCTTGGATTGCCGAGGTCAAGGTTGTTTTCTTGTAGTCTGCAGGTAAAATCAAATAAGTTAAGGATATGCTTATAAAATAAGTGTTGAAAAATACAAACGTTTTATTCATTTACATAATGAGTAATAGAGAATAGGAACTACATCCTCCCTATTCACCTCATTGGGGTGGCACTGCCACACTCCTCTTTCCATTTTTTTTATTGAGGATAGAGTATCTAAAACTAAAGGACCGCCCGTCCTAGGCCTAACACTGGCATACCACCAGCTAGTGTTCTTTTCGTCCTTCTTAAAGGTGAAAAGGTTGTTAAATTGTGCCATGCTTAGTTCGGGATGACCTAACTTACTCTACAGAATTAAAGTGGCAACTAATGTTCTCCAACCATTAGGGCACAACTGGGTAGAAGAAAGAAACCTACTGATAATTTTAGGGAAGGGAAGTCTTAACCCAACATTTAAGATGGTAGATTTTAAAGCCACACATCCTATTGGTGGAGCGTTAGCTTGGTCAGACGAGGTGGAAATCACTAATTCTACCGAGTTGGGAATACTATATTTTGCCCTTAAGCTCGCCAGCATAACCCCCGTTACCACTGACCTATTTGAATCCTCCCCCACTCCTGTGAACTTCCTTCATTCCCCTCATGAGACTCGACCTCTTCCCTCTCAATATTTTGTTCTATATTTCTAGGATGACCTAAATCTTCTGGGTAAACTGAAGAGATTGGGATTGGAGTCAATATTTCTTGACAGTCCGAACTTGCAGAAGATGTGAGTGTGGATGATACTACTTCTTTATGTTGATTACCTCAGGAATGAACCTTAGATTCCTTTGAACTCATGCAAATTTTTGAGGTGAAAATGCAATAAAATGAAAGGTATTTTGTGTTAAAGGAAATACATGGAAATGTACGACCTCACTCAAAAAATAAATGGAAACTCAAATGGAAATTTGAAGATTTTTTTTTAAAGAAAATTTGAGAGCAAAAAGTGTGAAAATAAAGAAAAAGTTATATTTAAAGAGAGGGGAGATAAAATGGCAAAATCTGGACCGTTGGATGAAAAAATGGATGGAAAATAAATGGTTAAATTTCAACACTTCAAAACGCCGCCATTTTGATGAAAGCTTCCAAAAGAAGTTACTGAATATGCATGATAGCTCACCAAATCAGATTGTGACACCTATCCAAACAATTCATTGTTGTAATAAAGGTGAATATGGAAAAACGAGCAAACTATGTTCAAGGTCAGTCCGTCACCAAAGAAAGCACTGACCTGGGGAGGAAACTGTTTACATCCGATCTACGACTTAATTAAGTTCATTTGTTTTATGCACTTATCTCATTTTAAATTAAGGTCGGATCTGCACGGTCATCTCATACTTATGACCGCCATGGTTTAAAGGGGATATAATGATTGTAGATTCGTTACACATTGTCAAAACATTTAATCAATTAATGACATTCAGAAGTAATTACGTTAACGTCCACTAATTCCACAAATCATATGGCATAGCTTTGTTCTCTAATCAATTCATTAATTACTGGGGACCCCATTTAAGGCCGGCTTCATGATAGCCTGATGGAGCCGACCTCAACAACCCGGAGGAATATGCTAATGTCGTAATTTCCCAATTTGGTACTGTATGTTGATTTGAAAACAAAAAATCAAGACTTAAGCGATTGGCATAGCTCGACACTGTTGTTGACAAGATAGATATGTGAAAGACACAAATCCATCCTTTCCCGTAAAAGGGGAACATAATCTTAAGGAGAGAGGAGGCCCAACAATTTCATATTTCAAATATCTCCTTTGATAAAAGCACTTGTAGTTTATAAGTAATGATCAACAAAAATCTTTATTTACACTTGAAGTTGACTTGATTGAAGTTGACTTGAATTTTGGTTATGAAATTTTCGACGTCAACACTTTTGAACCTCAGACCCTTTTTTATTGCCAAAAGAAGAAACTTTTGTATCCTGGCTTAGCCAAACGTGCTCCTAATGACACGATTAGTAAGTTGACGACAGAATGAACCGACTTGTACCCAGGGGTATGTTAAGAATTTATTATTCATAATTAATCCTGTTTAGCTCTAATAAATAAGTCATGTGTACTATTATTGTCACGTATTAAGAATGACGTGACTTTTAAGAACAGCTCATGTGCCCATTTTAGCTGCCATAAATTGTCTTTTTCCTTCTATTCAAAAATGGAAATCACATTCACGAGATGGAGATGAGGACCTACAGAGTTAATTATACGAATGGTATCTGATTTTCAAGCGAAATTTCAAATTGCTCTTTAAAGTGAAGGTATATTATATCTGCACTACATTTTTATTTGCTACATCATATTTTATTGTAATGAAGATTTTCAATCCTTGCTAATTGCGCATATGTCCCAAAAATTTTATTCTTATTGTCAATCTTCTGTTTGTTCATCTCCAATAACGATTTCTATCCAAAAAAAAAAAAAAAATCCATTACAAGGGCATAAAAATCTCATTTATTTTTAAATAAGCAAAAAATCAACATATTCAACAAAATATTTTTCCATCATTTCAAAGAACGCTTCAAAATATTTGGATAATAATGTCATCTGGGACAAGATATGCTATTTAATTGAAAATTAAAGATAAGAATATGACAAAAGAAAAGTTAAAGACAATAATGTTAGAATAAGAAAAAATGAGGACATTTATTGCAATTAAATTTTTTTTCACATAAAGTAATTTTTCGACCCATTGGTAAAACAAATTAAATGAGGTTACAAAATTGGTCACTTCTGTTAGGGGCCTTCAATCTAGATTTGACATGCCCCCATCCCCATGTGGACTAAAGATCGATGTCTTCAAAATAAAACGCAATTATGGGAGGAAATATCTCAATGTTCAATCAACTTGTATCTTCCATTATTAATAAATTTAACCCTTGTTTGTTATAAAAAAATTAATTTTTTGAATAGTAATTTTTAAGAGAATATATATTTAAAAAGTAGGAAAAAATTTTATAGTTAAAAATGAGTATTTAAAAAAATAATTTTTCTCATCAAACTCGCAACAAAGGTGAAATGTAAGGCATCAATTGCAAGGAATCAGTTGCTTTAACTTTTATTAGTCCACGCCAAGGTTTAATGACTTGCTACATCAGTTACAAAGTTATCAAATGTGTCAGTAAGGGTGATTAAATGGGTCATAAAAATACTTTAAGGATCTGTTTAAAATTTCCTTAAAACTTTAATGGCCAATTGTGAAATTAAGTCATTGAAAATTTGAAAGCAACAAAACAGCACGTATACCCTGCAACTCAAAAGACATTTTTGTGCATGGGAGGGACCAACTGCCAGATTTATTTCTAAAAAAGACATCAATAACTCTGTTTTCATTGTCACACCAATATTATTTTAGTAGATGATGTCGAATGAGCGCCACGTTAATCTCCATCCTAAAAAGCTCAATTAATTTTCATACCAAACTCCAGTGGCGGATCCAGGATTCTTGGTCAGCTAGGGCGTTTGTCGACCATCGATTATCGTCTTCTACTTTTCACTCAACCAAAGAAAAGGGGCACTCGGCAGCAGCAAATAACAAGTCGCAGGGGGCTGATTCCCAATTCGCACACCCGTACATGCATAACTATAGATATAGATGTGTGTGTGTATATATATATAT
>CAIGRO010094067.1:0-20491 GCA_903798355.1 Fraxinus baroniana | reverse complement strand
ACTTCTTGTGACACAATATCTCTAACGAAATTTAGTCTAACATCAATTTGTTTAGTGCATTCGTGAAAAATAGGATTCTTGCATAGATGTATAGAGAACTGACTATCAAAATACATTACCACATAATCATTTAAAACACAAAATTTATGTAAAAGGCCTCTAAACCATAAAACTTCTTTAATAGTTTTAGTAGTAGCGGTGTATTCAGATTCTGTCGTGGATAGATCAACTGTGTGTTGTAACTGTGATTTTCAACTAACACAAAAGTTAGACAAAGTAAACACATAAGAAGAAGTAGATTTTCTATTATCTATATCCCCAGCATAGTTATCATCTACAAAACCCTTCAGTTTAACACCCACATTATTGACACCAAACCTTATACCTACATTACAAGTTCCCATTAAGTACCTTAACATCAATTTCAAGGCTTTCCGCTCAGGACCAAGATTAGACATGTAACTACTAAGAGTGCTACATCAAAAGCTAAATCTGGTCCAGTACAAACCATCAAATACATAACATAACCAATCACATTGGAGTATGAAATTCCACTCATGTATTTATCTATTTTTCATTACATGGAGCCCGATCTTTAGATAATACAAAATGATTAGCTAAAGGTAATGTAACATGTTTGCAATCATGCATGCCAAATTACTTTAACACTTTTGAAACATATGAAGACTGATGTAAAAATAAGACAGAATTTGACCTATCTCTTTTGATTTTCATACCTAGGATTCTTTTATCCTTTCCTAGGTCTTTCATGTCTAGTTCACCATTCAAACTTGTTTTTATGTCATTTATCCATTCAGGTGATGAACAACTAAGAGCATATCATCCACATAAAACAATAAGAATACATAGTTGTTATTAACATCATTGTGTTAGAAGTAAAAGAAATGATCAAACTTACTATGATGAAACCTTATGGATAGTACAAAGAATCAAATCATTTATACAACTATCTAGGTGATTGTTCCAAGTTGTTCAAGTTCACAGTTAAAATCTTCAACTAATGCAAGTATGACTCTAATAGCAGTGTACTTAACTACAGGTGAAAAAAATATTGTTGTAATCAATCCCCTACTTCAGAGTGTACCCCTTGGCCACTAACCTAGTTTTAAAACTTTAGGGTTCAGATGCATTAGTACCTTTCTTAACCTTAAATAACCACTCGCAGTCAACGGTAGATTTATTCTTAGGTTTACTAGCTCCCAAGTTTGATTCTTTTCTACTCATTTCATCTTTCATTGCCTTAAATCACTCTTCAGATTGTTCACTTTTCATCGTCTCTTCAAAGGTCTTTGGCTCCCTATTAGCTAACTCCTCATAACTCAGATGAGCAAAAGCTAGCTCAGATTCATAACCAAATCTTATGAGTGATCTAGATTGTCTCCTCTCTATCTGTAGCTAAGTTATAATCTGCTAAATGATTCTTTTTTTTTTGGGTGTTCTTCTATCACTACTTCCTCTCTATTCTCCATGTCAAGTTGTTGTTTCTGAGTCTCCACCTCACTCTGTGTAATAGGGATGGATATGCTAAGTTTCCCTAACTCCACCTTCAACTGATTTTTCTCTTCACGTTGTTTTTCTTCACTCACAGGTTCATATTTAGTTTTATGACATGGCATTTCGCTTTCATTGAATGTAACATCTCTACTCACAATGATTTTAACTCTCTTTTGTCTTCTATCCCACAACATGTACCTCTGACACCCTTAAGGTAATCTAAAAAAACATATTTTCTAGCTCTAGGCTCAAGTTTTTACTCACTCTGATGAGAAAATGTAGTATAGTCAAAAGTTCTAAGCATAGAATAATCACTTAGTTTACCAGACCATTTTTCATGCGGAGATCACCATTCAATGCAGAAGATAGAGTCAAATAATTAGATAACAAGCAGTCATAACAGCTTCGCCCCAAAAAGACGTTGTGACTCCAGAACTTAACATCATGCAACACACTTTATCAAGTATGATTTTATTCATCATTTCTGCTACCCCATTTTGTTGGGGAGTGTAAGGAACAAGTTTATGTCATGTTATTCCATTTTCTTTGCACATATTATCAAATTCAGTGTTACAAAATGCTAGGCCATTATCAGTTCTCAAAAATTTGATTTTCTTACTAGTTTGGTTTTCAACTTGTCTTTTCCAATTATTAAAACTATGAAAAGTGTCGGATTTATCCTTTAAAAGATAAACCCACACTTTCCTAGTGTATTAATCAATAACAGACAATAAATACATATTTTCACCCGAGGTGGGACTGCTAGATGAACCCCATAAGTCCGAATGCACATATTCAAGCTTCCTAGTATAGTCAGCAATAATAGACAAGAAATACATATTCCCACCTGGAGTAGGAGTACTGGATGGACCCCACAGGTCCGAATGCACATATCCAAGCATGCCTTTAGTTTTATGAACACTCGTGAAGAAAGTAACTATGTGATATTTATCAAGCACACAATGGTCACAGAAAGATAAATCAGACACACAGTCATTTCTAAATGCACATTTTTCATTAAGAAGTTTAATCCCTTTAATACTCACACGTGCAAGTTTATTGTGCCATTTTTATGTGTGATCAACCTTCACAGAAGAGATAGAGAAATTTAAACCTCTTATCACTTCGCTAGTAGTTATGTAACTATCATGTTCCTAATTCCCTTAATAGAGACAAGTGCACCCTTGATCAATTTCAAAACCCCATTTTCAATTTTACTGGTCAAATCAGCTTTTTCAAGTCTTCCTACTGAAATTAAATTTCTAGACGATTCAGAGATATACTTAACATCTTTTAAAGTAGGCACAAAGCCAGTATCAAAATTTAAAGTAATATCACCAATGATAACGACATTATAAGCAGAATTATCACACAATACAATATACCCATAATTTGATTCATGCAGATTTTCAAACTAATTTTTTTGTGATGTCACGTGAAAAGATGCACCAGAATCAAGTATCCAATCATGTAAACGAGAATTGGCAGTTAAATTCAATTCAACAGGATAAGCAATATGACTTGTAATCATGTAGACCTTACCATCACCACTATCGAAAATAGAAGACAATACATTTACCACATCTCTATCTTTACCCTTTTGCTTATTTTTCTCTTTAAAGCAGTCATTTGTAAAATGTCCTGTGTTCCCATCATGAATATTTTGCCTAAATTGTGTTCTACCCCTCATCATGTGAATCTCACCGCTTTTTCTATCATGTTTTTCAACTCACTTCTAAGGGAGTCAATGACAATTTCGGGCGTCAAAGTGTGTCTACCATACTTAATAACATTTTTCATTTCCTTATAAATATCAGGTATGTAATTCAGCAAAATAATAGCCTTATATGTTTTAGACATTGATTCTTCACATTTAACAATATTTTGAACAAGTTTGTTAAACACGTCTAAATTGTCATTAAGATCTTTTGAAGAATCCATTTTGAAATTGAAAAACACTCAAGTAAGTAAAACTTGTTTGGAGTATATTTGAATAAATACAAGTCTCCCAATTTTTTCAAAGTTATTTAGTGGTTTTCAGTTTACCCACTTTTTCTCAAAATTGCGTCGCCAAGTGTAAAATAATTGAGGTATAAGCAAATTCATCAGTTTCTTCTTTTTGTTCTTTTGAAAAATCAGTGGGAGAGTTGCCAACAATAGCTTTTAAAACCTTTTGTTAAACCAAAATACCTCTCAATTTTTGTTTCCAGATTGAAAAATCACCTTTTTGGTTAAAAGTTCCCAAATCAAAATTGTGCTTTCTCATTTTTAATAATCAATTAAAAATACAAAGTCACAATTAAGCCAAACAAAGTAGACATAGGTTCGCAAATATACACCGTTTTAGATTCATTGTGTTTCGTAAGATTCACTAATTAAGTCACACAAAGCAGACCTAAGTTCGCAAATATACACCGTTTTAGATTCCCAGGGTTTTATAAGATTCACAATCTTAGATCAAGGAAATTTTCAAATGGGTAAAGTCTAGATATTTTAGTAACTTAACAGTGCAACAAGAGACATGTCAACTAAACAGTCTCACTCACGATAGATCACAAAAGATAATGTGCTGCAACTTCAATTACGTAGTAACAAATAGCAAGTAATTCCGAATTTCGAACACATGTAGTTGTTACCCCATACGGTAATCCCAATCCAATTGTAGATCCACTCAATGACGTGCTAGTGCTGAAATTAAACATGATTAGCCAATTTATCAGAACGGACCTATTTGAGTCCGTAAAATAGTAGATATATGAATTTACTGCTTTAGGTCGCAATTTTGGCTTAAAGTAATTTTGTAAATATTTAGCAATTGCGACCATCGACTCACCAAGGGCAAAATCATCCAAATTTTCCTGTGTAACCTGAAACATGAAACCAATAATATTAGTACATTCAGTAAGTCAAAAATAAATAAACTGCCCGAAGAGAGCTCGTCGAGATGAGTAGCCACACGCCACCACTGGAACTCCACGCCTCGTCGCCGTTGACGATCGTCTCCACCACGCTCACCACTATTACCTTCGCCTCAGTCTACAGAGCTCGAATATAGGCTCAGATTTTTCGATTGGTTACTAGTTTGGTCGGAATCGAGAGATGCAGGTTCAATTTTTGGAAAAAAATCGAACAGCTTTCAAAACTATGCTTTTCACTTGGTTTTAGTTGATTTCTCACTGGAATCCACCCCAGCCAATGCTTTGATACGAAATGTTGAAGGAGGATCTCCAATTACCAAGGATCTGAGCTCAGTATCAACTAATCGACCACCATAGTTATCAAGTCGAACACCATAAACCAATCCCCGAAAATCGGTTGCTTTGGGTAGCCTACAAAAAGCAAGATGTGGATTTTATTATAGCCTCAAGATTAGCCACAAAAGCTAAGGGAAGGAGAAGAAACAACAGTACGAAGCCAAAAACACCGTTTTCTCTCAAACACAAAGGGGCTAATGAAATACCAATTCCACCCACGGCCAGACAACAGAATGGGTGGCATATATAACAGCAAGTGTGGGATTTTACTTTAAAGGATAATAGAGTAGTACTAATAAGAGAAATCAATATACAAATATGAAAGCCCAAGAATAGCTAACCAAGAGGGGGGTGAATATTTTTCTAAAACTTTTTTCAAAAATAAATTCAACAAAGATAAGTAAGCCCGAGAAAATTATAACAATTCGATAAATATGCACAAATACAACGATAAGTAAGCCCGAGAAATTTGAAAAATATAAATACGTTAAGTAAAAGGGATAGAGAGAGAAAACAATATATTTATGGAGGCTCGTTCCAATACAATGATCTACTTCCCCCATTACAAAGCCCTCTGGCACTAGCAAGACCAATTTCACTATATTGATTGACTTGTTATGCAATCCAACCCTTTACAAAGATTCTGGTGACTTACAAGCAATGAGCACCAATCCTTATACAATGTTAAGTTTTACGGGACCTCAACATGACCCTCACTATTGAGCTTTACGGTGACTTACAATAAGAAGCATTAATCCTTATACAATGTTGATCTTTAAGGGACTTCAACACGACCCACACTTTATCAAAATGATTTTAAATGAAACTCCTCTCTTGATAAATAATACAAACAAATTAAGTACTAAGAGAGGCTAACACTTCAATGAATAGTAATGAATGATAGCTCGAGTGTTAGATGAAAAAACTTTTATGAATATGATAGTCAAAAATTAGATTCAATCAATTAAAGTGTTACAATTAGAAGATGAAGAGATAAATACAATGTAGGTTCAAAAATCTTCTTAAGAAATATCTCTCTTTTAATGGATGAATGTTATAAATTAAGTACTAAGAAAGAAATAAGCAACTTTGATGAATGTGATGATTTTACAAGGATAGTTCAATCAATCAAAGTTTCAATATGAAGAAGAAAAGTTCATACAATGTAAGTGTAAAAATTTTCTTCAAAAATATATCTCTTTTTTAATTTTTTTTTTTTATGCAATATAAGTGCAAAAATCTTTTTCAAAAATATATATATCTCATTCAATGAATAATTTGTGAGAAATTAAGTACTAAGAGAGAAATGAAAAACTTTGATAAGAGAAATGATTCAAGAAATTTAATCCAACAATCAAAATTTTTGCGATGAAAAAAGAAATTCAATTGAATGTAAGTTCAAAGAATATTTTTCAAATGAAAAACTTTGATGAGTAGATTTTCAAAAGTTAATTATCAAAATTTTTTCAAAACTGAATGATTTAAGTAAGATGAGAAATCAATATAATTTTCCTTAAAAGTATCTCATTTGAATACTCTTAAGTGTTGAAATGAATGGCAAGTGAGTTGGTATTTATAGAAGTGAAAAACACCAAACTTTTTGTCAAACCGGATGACCGGTTCGATCGATCGTCAATTTTCGAATGACCAATATAACCATTTGTATAAGTCAGAACATTCAGATTTTAGACCGTTTGAGCGTCCTGTCGACCACCCGCCAGTTGGTCAACCATTGACGTTGACTTTATTTTATTTTATTATTATTATTATTATTTTTTTAAGGAAATATGATTATAGTTCAAGTACACTTTGAAAGATCAATATTAGTTTTGATTAAAAATATTTTATGCAAGTGATATGAAAATAATTCTTCGTGCACAAAATGATTTTTGAGTTATAGTTATTCATTACTAAAGATCAAAGTGTTATACGTTTACATATGATCTTGAAAACCTAGTCTTTGATCTTATTTCGAAGTTTCTTTCATATTTGACTCTTAAACTCTTGATCTTATTCTTCTTCATGAGCCCGATTCGATAGTCTTGATTTTGATCTTTTAAGCTTCCGTCTCGAATGATTTGACTTAACTTTTAATTTGATCTTCATTTCGAGTCCGATTTATGATGTGTTGATTTTGACAATGCTTGATAGATTTTAGCATTGAACTATCATCACTCAAAATCAAGTGTTAGAAAAAATATTAATCTTGTTTGTTACTATCAAAACATTGAAGATGAAATCAACCAAAGGTCAACAATCTTTTTATATTATTTGGTTGGATAAAATATTAATGAATGGACACAAATTGTGATGAAGAGATCAAGAATGGATTTGCAGTTTGAACATGTCTCGTTTTACTATTCTGATACAGCGTTGCTAGGGACTTGCCCCTATGCTGTGGGTTTTAGGCAAATTATTATCAAATGACTTCCCGGACGATGATGTAAATTATTTTTTTATTCAGTCGACATCGACCAAATGACTGAAGTTGTATATCGACACCACAATTGTTTATACCAATCCCATAACCTTATTCGGGACATGAGTAACACTAATTAAATATGTTGTTTCAAATGCCCCAAATAAGGTTATTTTGTAGAATATTATTGAAATTGATATTATGTGCATTGATGCATCGGTTTTGAATATATAAGAGTTAATTTAAACTTTTGATTTGAGTGAGAGTAATCTGTTTATAGTGTGAGATCTCTATCCGAATGAGAGCTATCTAAGAACTATCTAATTTCAATGATTCTTGGTTTCGAGTGGGAGTTAAGAGCTATTTGATTTCAATGATTATTAGTTCAGAAAATCGGTAGAGAAATTTGAAGAAAGTGATCGAAGTTTCCAACCTAAGTGAAGAAGTGGTGGAAGTTCTAATAGGAAATTGTGTTTATTGTGAACATTCAGGTTCTTAAAAACTAAACGAAAGACTAATGAGTTTATGATAAATAAAGCTTAGTTTTTTAGAGAATGGTTAGACTCAATATGAGTATATTGAGTTTGATAAACCTTTTTCTTAGCAGTGAGACTGACTTCTATACGCTGATACTAGCCATGATAGTGTGTTTAAGTTTAGATTACACCAAATAGACTTATAGACTGTATTTTCATTCTCAATTGAGAATTGATTGAAGAGATTTACATGAATCGATTTGTAAATTTTATGTTAAATACTCTATAGTGTTGTGATAACTTTTTAGTTGTACTTGTAACCTAATACACTCATCTTGACACTGACACTTGAGTTTTAACAAGGTTTAAATCTCGTACAATATTTCATCAAGTGGATGAAGTTTGTTGTATTTATGTAAAAGTCTGATGGTAGGTTGTAATTTTAATTTTGATATTGATAACACCGTATTAGCTAAACATGAAAAGTGTATTGAGACCATTTTGAAATGGTTGTCCTTAATTTTTAAGATGAAGGATATGAATTCAGCAAATTGTATATTCGGTGTTAAAAAAATTATTCTAGTCTTGTTTCTCTATAAAAAGAGTTGTCTACCAAAAAGATTCTAAAATATTTTTAACTGTGAAATTGCTACCTTGTTAATACTCCTATGTCGAAAGGTAACTAGATGAGTCCTCATATATGTTTAAGGACTCCGTAAGTGCACAAAGAAATATCCAGATAACCATATTTATTGCGATTAATATTAGAAGTATGCTATGTTGTATACTTGCTTTAATAATTATCATTAGGGGTGGGCTTGAAAACCACGGCCCGCAAAACCGACCCGACCCGTCGGGTCGGTTTAGGGATAATTTCGGATCGGGTTGGGTCAAGTAAATTTAAAATGATTGTGGGTCGGGTCGGGTTGGTTCAAACCCGCCCACTTGCTTCAAAACCCTTTCAAAACCCTAGCATCATCTTCACCTACAATAAACCACCAAGTTTTCGAGGGCTTGCAAAAATCTTTTATGCAGCTCAGGCGACCATGTTCTCCTTGAGTTTCTATCAACTTGTTATTTTTTCTTATTTTCATCAGCACCTTTCTTCGTCGCCTCCGCGCCGGCACTGACTTGTTCATTACCCCTCGTGCAGTAGCACTTCCAGTACCTACACTTTTATCTTCTCTCTTGAATGGATGAAATGCACCAGAACTTTCCTTTTTGGGTAAATCCTACAACCCAAAATATGAATAAGATTAGAAAAATCATATCTTCTGAGGTTGGATCTGGAGTTTGATTCCATAGCCCAATAGATCTGAGCCAATCTGGTTTCTTGGAAGATTTCTCATTATTATTCTTGCTATTTTTTTTCACTTGGCTTCTTGGATCGTTCGTCATCATCAGAACTGGATGAAACTTTCTTTACCAAATAAGATGTGGAAATACTTTCTTTACCAAATAAGATGGAGAATTGTGTTTTTTTTGTTGCAACAAGATTCTTCGGCTTGGGTTGTTTCTTGCAATTGGCAGACTTTTTTCCGGGACCCAATCCGACCCGATTCGGGTTGGGTCAGTTTGGGGTAAGAGCCGGATCGGGTAGGTTTGAGAAGGAGCCCAAAATCGAAATTATCGGGTCGGGTCGATTTTGGGCCAAAATCGACCCGACCCGACCCATTTCCCACCCCTAATTATCATGCCATGAATTTATTCAATAGATAACGATGTTGTCCTTATAGAGGATATTGTGATACCTGAAGAGTGCTGTTGTCAGTTATTCTATTTCTTGTAGAAGAAATAACTTGTGACTGGAATAAATATACAAATATCGACTAAAGATAAGAGTTAGTCGAGCACAAATAGTTATCAGACTTATGCAACCTTGCTATATAGAGTAGCAAGAAGTATAACTTGTTGTATATATCATGACAGTTGAAGAAACTGTTTGTTATAGATTTATTGGGCATCTAATGATACTAGTTGTGATATGAGATCCATGATATTTATGCAATTATCTCATGTGTTGAGGATTTCAAATATCACGATGGAACCAAACACTCGACAATATTTCTGTAAGAGACATTAGCAAAAAAGTGTATTTGCAATATATCTACATAAATGATGGTTTGTAATAATCATACTCTAAAGATGCTTAGAGATATACTTGTCAGTAATGTTGAATCTCTAAAATCACATAGAATATGATACTTAGTGTATCAGAAAACTCTTGATTGAGTTTTATGTGCCTATAGATAAACAGTTTTGAGTTCATATATAATCTATTGTTGTAATTACGAGATAATATTTTGCATGCATGCTTACAAAAATTATGTCAAACGGTTGAGATTGGCTCACTCACACGAGCAACTGCCTCAGACATTTTGGAGTGTGCTGAGATGAGACATAATGATCATGTTGTGCACATGATCTGTCGCATTGATAAGATATCAAGATGAGTTATTACAAGTAATCAAAATGGATTTTGCTAATCTATTAAACCTGTTTAGTAGCCGATCGAGTTCTCGATTTGAGATTTCCTGGATGAATGAACATAAGGAGAACTCAAGTTAGATATCGGGGAATGTCTGAACTAAGATCTGTATGGTATTATTTATTTATAAAGGATATGAAATACGTCATAAGAATGGGGAAACATCATTGTGCGTGTTTCATACTACGTGTGCATTTACGACCAATATTAGGTAAATGAGTGAATTGATCCCTACTTCCTCATTGTAGGAGACCTTGAGGTTTATATAACCTCATATACCTTATGACTTTTGACTGTTTCTTGAGATTTTATTTTGGTGTTGCTACTTTAGCATGTTGCCAATAACTATGATTGATTCGATCTGTTGGGACATGTCTAGGAAAGCAACTGATTTAAAGTTAAAGGATTCAAGTAAGAAAGGAAGACTATTTTGATCAATATTTATATTTGTATTTATCGATCGGACAATTGCGTTTAATCATTTAGGTTATAGGACACCATGTGAATACAATGATAAGATGACGGGTTCAAGTATGTTCTATAAATACTTGAGGGATTGAAAATGCTTGAATTATGTTGGAATATAAGTTTGGGGTATAGCAAGATGTAATGTTCCTCTAGTAGAGTTACTATATATCCTTAACATATTTATAGTACTGTGAGCTCTAATATACTTGTTGGTTTCACGATCTATTTGTCGTATGAATTTTGTGAGATAGATCTTGAGAAAAATCTAACGTGTGACATTCATTGTCCCTTGTAGTTTGAATCAAGCCCATCATGTGTGAGTGGTAGACGTTAGAAAATATGAGTCATGAGTCGCCCATGTGGGTTAACCCGACCCACATGTTATTAAAGTGAATTGGAGGGAGTGATTTGAATAGAATTCAAATTCATAACTTCTCTCAACTCCCACCAACATCCAAGTTTTTACATAACTCCCATAAATTTGTCTTGCACTTAGTAGAGAGGAAAAAAGATGACAATAAAATTGTGAAAATTCATATAGAAAATATCACCAAAATTGAAAGGCACCTATAACCACTATTTTGGCATGAAAACTCACAAAAATTGGCACTTAGGTTGTGGCTTATATTCTCCTTCCATTGTGATTGGGATTGGGATTGAGACTATTGGAGTGAAAGAAAATTGGAGATTTGGAGTTTTAGAAAGTAAGATGATTCAATCATTCAAAATATTTTGGAATTCATCATTTTAAGTAAGTATCTTAACCCGAAATTCATGTTAAAGTATGCTGCAAATTACTTCAATTATGATTCTTGGCTAGTTATATAAATATTAGGATAATGTTGAACCTTACTTCATAAAGTTTTATATTAATTCTATAATTTTAACTTCAAACAATTGTTTGGTGCGAATGCTTGTTATGATATTCATGCTTTCAATAAATTGGACACTAATCGAGCTTATTGTTGTTCCGAGAAGGGATAGGGAAGATATCATGTAATAAAGTTAATTGTAAGGTCTGTGCTTTGTAAGATCCAATCGATGTTCTTGTGAAACAATGCAACTTTGTATGTTTGCATTCGAGATATAAATATTTTGGGTCGCATGTGAGACAAACCTAATTCTACTCGAGAGAAATTATTAGATAAATTAGGAACATTGATCTTTATATTGCATAATAGTTGTCGAATTATGGAAGATTGATGAATGTAGGGGAATATTGGGCCCTAGAGATTGTTCAATTAATTAAGTTTCATAAAAGCTTCCCACCACTTAGGTTGGTTAGTTAAGTTAGGTTGTTAATATATTCACCATATCACCTAATTAATTGTATATTCAATTAGAGTTATAATAATTGAGAACTACCCTAGACACTTATTTTCTGTGAGATTGATACTTGGACTCTAGGTTTACTTTATTATTTGGTCACGATCCGTACACTTGTAAGATTATAAAATTGACAACAATAGGACAACACGTCCATGAACATAGAGTAGTGGTGTCAATCGAGCCGAGTGGCTTGTCAGCTCGACCGCTTGGCTCATGAAAAAAAGAGTTACGAGCCGCTCGACGAGCCCGAGCCGAGCCTGCTTGGCTCGTATTTGGCGAGCGGCTTGTTGGATTTTTTTTTTTAATTATAGCTGAAAAGGTATAATTATAAAAAAAAATAAAAAATAAAAAAATTTAAAAGAGCCGAGCTCACGAGCTGAAGCTCGGCCCGTTACAAACAAGCACGAGCTCGCTACCGGCTCGGCCCACTGCCATGACTAACATAGAGAGATAAACTTGCAAGAATTCTTTTAACTTGATAGACTTGAGTCCAGTCTGTCAAGTTAACTCGACGCTTAGAGCTGGGTGTTTTCACCATTTTCACAACTTGTGTGTGCTTAAAATTTGAAATACCTGAATTGCATACAATAAATTCATGCATACGTCTGCACATAAATTTATATATATTTAGGAAAGAAAATTTAAACTTTTTGGACTGATGGTGATAACTTTCGGTTTGATCTAAACAAAACTAACAGAGCCATATTAGTATATTGAGGTTGCTTCTTAGTTTTCTTCCTATTCTCAGTTGCAAGCATCCTAATTTTCAGTAAAAACTTGTGAGTTTTTCTCCCAAATGTTGGTTGTAAGAATCAAATTCGATTCAATTTGACATAATTAAATATTTTCCAAGTGTAGAACAAGCACGAAGTGTAGCGATCGAGAAAATAAAATAAAATATATTTTTTCTTGTATAAATCGAAATATAATTTGGATCATGTTATTTTGTTGCTACGACATTTCCTAAGAGTTCAAATTAAAGTTTTGGTTATGATAGTAAATTTGCGCGTACTTGTCTTTTAAGGTGTCAAATTTCTTTTAAATGTTCGTGTTGACATATTTTAAGTTCCTAAAATTTTAAAAATATACAAATTGTTATGCCAAATAGTCATTAAACATGGGTTTTGTCTTCAATGTCTTCAAATAACTCCTATCTATTTAGCCATGCGTTTTAATTTTTCTCATCACTCAATGTGACTTTTCATTTTCTCCACTATGCATTTCATTTGAATTGGTAATAACCACTAAGTGTCATAATTTGTTAACCATTTAAAACCCATAATATTAATTATTAAAAAAATTGCAATTTAAATGAATGTAACTTGCACGTCACTTATTACACCATTTATACCATTAGGCATTTCATTCAAGTTTTAAATACCCACTAATTATAACCATTATGATAATTAAAAAAAAAAAAAAAAACTTTTCTATTGAAAAGTAACGTGCACGTTAGTTATGAATCCACCATTTATATGCCTAAATAATATTCCACTTTCATTTATTTATTTTTACATACATTTTTGGTTACTGCTAATTGCCTTCGCACTTTGTGTATGTGTATGATAAGCAACTACATTCTACAATCCTTAAAGCTATATTTCCTCTCCCAAACTAAAATTCTTTTACATAAATCATTTAGCATTTTTCCCATAGATTCAAGGCACCTTGAATTTAAAAATTTTTCTGAAGAAAAGGCTAAGAGTACGCTGCATTTTACTACATATTGAACATTAAAGGATATTCAAACTCCAAGTGTTTAAAGTAGGGATGCTTACGATACTTTTGTAAGTAGAGTAAAACTATTTGTTTTCGGTTTGCATTAACGTGTTATTGTGTTACTCATGAGAGAATGGAAGCACCATTTGGGTGGTTCAAATAAAAGATGAAGATATGAATTTTGATTCATGAAAAGGAATTGTTACAACCTAAGAGTATGCGGACCGCTTGATCACTGGTTCGTTTTGAAATTTGACGACGACACAAATATCCAAAGATTGCAATTCTAGAAACATATATATATATATATATATATATATACTGAGTATTACTTGTGATACTCACTCATACAAAATTTACAGGTTAAATGAAGGCATGACAAGGTTTTGGCATGGTGGCAAGTGCTTGGTGATTTGAAATGTTTTGAACTTTTAGTAAAATTTCCATTTGTGTAAATCTCTTATAAATCTTTAGACGATACTTTTAAAATGTTTGATTTTCTATTTTCACTTAGTTTTACAAATATTGCATGTCAACTATATGACTTAGAAATGTTGGAATGACTACGCATGAAAGTTATTTATTACTGGATTGAATTTCAGATTTTGTTCTTCTATTTGAAAGTGGTAAAAATTGTGCTACGGTACATGTTTTAGAGTGAAAATAGTGGGCTTTCAAAGATCTATGAGTCTTCTAATAGTAGCTTTTGGAATTACCCTAAAATATTATCTAGAGAAAAAATTATGTCCATTTTGGTAGACTGCGTTGAGTCAGTTCCGAAATTTTCTGTCCAGCATAGTTGAACAATATTTTCATCCTTCAAACATTATCTTCAAGACTCCAATTTTTTATATGATGTACGTAGTATATGAATGTTATAGTCCCTGTTATAGTTTCATAATTTTTCGTCAACGTTTGCTAGGTTAAACATATTTTTCTCTCCGTTGTTGTGAAACCTATATTAGCTGAAATTCTTCCAATGTTTTCCAAGATTTTTCTTATTTATAATTTATTTTGATTAGCCTATAAGAGGTCAAACAAAGAGCAGATTTTATTTTATTTTTAAAACTTTGAGTTCGGGAATTTTGGGTGTTACACGAAGTGTAATTCAAAAAGAAAATCACCATGTAAACGCCATAAAAGCTTAAGAACAAGACGATTCACACCCTGTTTACAATATTTTTATTATTTAGAGAAAATAAGACCAATAATTGTCTCAGAAATACCGTAATTAATCTGCATAATGTCAAAATAACTGCAGCTAGAAGAAAGGCAAAACATATTCAGACTTTTTGATACTTTCTTGTTGAGAAGTACCAGAAACAATGAAAGATGCTTAGCTTCATTTTTAGGATTCTACTCGTAAAAGATCAAGAGCTTCACCAGTATGTAACTTCTTAGAGACTCGAAGCTTTCTGAATTCTTCGTAAGTAAAAGGAATATAGAGAGGAGGATGTTCAGAATCCACTAGTTCTGCTGGTGTTTCCACCATCCCTTCCTTTGGTCCTAAGAGAAACGAAGCAATTGAAAGCCTTATTCCTGCTTCCTTGCACATCACTCGATGCTTGACATTGTAAAATCTTCCATTGCTCCATACCTTTACATGCAAATATAAAATTAACTATAAGATTTAATGTAGAACACAAAAAGTGGATATGAGGATATAAAGATATATAAGTGGTTATACTGCAACAAAACGATGAGAATGTGAATAAGCACGCCTTAGATGGTTGGAATTGTGTACGTAGACCTAAAAAGGCTTTTGAACCCAGTAAAACAGGTTAGAAAAAAGGGGGTTAAAACGAAATCAATACAGATCATTGTGGTAGTTAAGTGTAGGGCCTTGGGTTCCATCTGAAAAAAAAATAAAATTAGCTTATTTGGCATAGTAGCACAATCCCCTTATCAACCCAAGACTATCCCTATGTCTAGACAATGTGGAATTTCCGTCTACTCATTGCCAACATTAAGGATTTAATTGCATTATATCTTCTAGCACACAGCAAAGAACCAAATGAATGATGAAAAAATGATGCCTGTATCCTTACCTCTTAATTTTTTTTTTGCAAGACGTGTTATAATATGATGAAAATCACAACAATAACAGATAGTAAAAAGATTTTCTTACTGCAGCGATGTCTCCAAGATTGACAAGAAGAGTTTCCGGGCAGGGATCAATTGGTAAAAAGGTCCCAGATTTTCTCATTACTTCAAGACCACCAATAATTTCATCATCCTGTAGAACAGTAAGAAAGCTGGAGTCTGTGTGTAGTTGTACACCAGAGGAACCTACACTTTCATTGGTAAAGGTGTATTTGTTAATCCTGAACTGGCATGGCCAACCATCAAATGGAACACCGTTCAGACCAAGCCCTTCTCCTATTTTATGCCCAATATCCATCATAAGTTCATTCACTGCTCTAGCATATCTTACAATTGTCTGCCTGAAAATGATAGCAGTTCAACGATACTAGTAAGTAATCTTCAAATATACCTTCAACAATAACAATAAACTAAGCCTTTTTCACAATAACTTGGGTCGGCTAAATGAACCCTTTTCCGCCACTCGGTTCAGATCATTGCTGAATGTACAGTAAGATCTAAAGCAACAATTCAAATACCTTAATGCTAAAAAAAAACCTCTGAAAAGGTATGCTGCAGAAAATTGTACCTAATGCTTCCTACGTGATGAAGCTTAGCCAAGGCAGCTACTAAGCCGCACATATTGTTCATCCTGCATTTACATCTATCCTTGTAACCCGAATTCAAAATGCCTACAAACAGGCTTTTTTATTTGTATATAATAATTCTTCTTCATTTTCACTATATCATTAACCAACTCATATAAGAAAATTATGCATATGACCTGGGCTGAATGCAAAGTTCTGAAAGAGGGAGGAATGTGCAAATAGGTATAACAGAAGTTGAAAATACAAATTTGAGAATAGTGGTGATTATATTTCAGACAGACATCATGGACTACGCATAAAATTCTCACAGCAATAGAAAAGAATGATCAAAGGTTGATAGTTTACAAGGATCTGCTCATTGGAAGGTTTAGAAATTCTTGTTGAATTTGCATGAGTTCTCACCTTAGCTTAATATGACTTATCTTCTTGATGGATGAGATTTTAAGGTCAACTGCTGGTAAACTCCATCCTCGTTCAAGTGCAAATGCATACGCAACAAACTCCGACAAAATTGTACAAAAGAAAGCTTAGTTTTTGCAATTTACGCACAATCCATATCATTTCCATTTCCATTTCCATTCCTATTCATCGTTCATATAGAGACTACCAAATTCTTTTTAATTAGCATTAATGTCATCGTAACTGCAACAAATACAGGGCAAAGTCTTCCTACAAAACTCCACAGTAAACCAAGATAGAAGAATTGCAATAACTCCTAATTAAGATCAGGTCTTATCCATTTGTAGATGGAGCTTCGATAGTAACTTCAATGAAATCGGAATGTTCTTTATACTACTACATTAGTAGGAAATCGAATCGAGTTCAAATATTTTGTATTCATTCAGGAACCTTCTGCAAAATGATCTAAAGTGTAGGCTACATAACAGATATATTGATCTGCTTCTCTAGGAACAACAAAAAATGTAAAGCCCCACAAGAACTATGCAATTATTAATGAACCACCTTATCAGAAACCTTAATAAATTTATTTATTAAAATTATGCTCCTGTTCGGGCTCTATCTTACCAAGAAAATGCATTTTGAAATAGTAAAAAGTTGGGAAAATGTGCCATTGAAAAATAAGAAAATGTTTTTGATTTGCGTATAAAATTATTTTATAAAGGAATATATAAATAAAAATGAGTATTGAAAAAATGAATTTTGAGAATAATGAGAGTCATAGCTACGTCTTCAATGCATCCCACTTACAGGCTTTACACAATTTTCACAATTGAGTAGTCACAAGACTTGAGTCATGATCTCTACCTATCTGATACTGTGATCTGGCACCTAATTTAAATGCTTACACTCGTAGGAAAATGACAAATTTATTTATTTAAATTGAGTCATTGAAAAAAACTCAATAAATTTAAAGAATATATATTTTTCCAAACCTTTGGTGAGGAGCTGCATCTAATTGTGTACAGAAGGCATCAACGTCTTGAGCAGAGGCCATATCATAGAGTCCCAGAGCTTCATAAAGTGGATTAATTTTGCTGGGTGCCATATACCCACTTCCAGCAATCACATCCACATTTCGCCTTTTGATTTCAATTGGAAGGTCGAGCAATGATCTGACTACACCCTTCATATCCTGCATAAGTGATTGCGGAACAAAATTTTGAAAATTCACAATTCGAAAGCATCCCCATTCTTCACATGCCTCCATCAGCTTCGATAGCTGCCCAGGAAAATCTTGCATATCAATCACAGGAAGCCCATTACTTTCCGATCCCGCCATTGTCTTGCTGCAGGTGAGTTTTCGCTGAATTTCAGCTCTCTTGTATTATTGGGTTTTGAACTTTTCTTTTAATTTTTATAGGCAAAATCAAATTCATTTAGCCTTGCATCATTCTCACTGAAAATGAAATGCATTTTGGATTCTAGCGCAGACAGGACTCTGCTATGATGTTTTGTTTTTGTCCGGCATATTGTAATTAGATTATTTGAATTAGTTTATGTCACAAAGAAGACATAAATTTTTTAATCAAAATTTTTTTTTTTCATAATCATTTCATGAGGCAATTCGAAGGTTATGCCACTTTTGATAGCAAGTGGTGATTGAATGAAAAAATTGACTGTGTTCAAAATAGTCTAACGATGAATTGTCATGTTACATTATGGCAATTATTCAAGAATTATGTCACTCCGATTAGTCAAGTCCAAGTCCTATAGAATTTCTAAGGATTATTAAAATATAAATGAACAAAGAATTTTGGAATGTTCAACTTGGATATACCACACTTTTGATGTATCTTATTAGACACGACAAGAATTAATAATTTTATCTAATACTTACTTGACATTTGGTATAATTAGTCTCAAAGTGAAGTAAATTAAAGGGAATTTATTATAGATTACTACTTGCTCGTCTAAAAATAAATGATTACCGAATACTCATTTAACTATTCATTAATTTACTCATTAATAACTTGGGTCAATTCTGTCTATACATGTGGACAATAAATTATACGCAGAGTATGAAAAACTGACGTGGCAACTAACAAAACACATTTTTTACCTCTTCTAAAATAACGACAACCTCCAATGCTTCACGGGGAGAGAAATCTGACATCCCCAATTGAAACCTAACCCTGGGAAGAACCCAAATCCTTCAGTTCATCATGGAAATCTCATCATCCACGCTACAAGGTTGTAATGGATGGGCTAATTCGCAGGTCAAACGATATGCAAAAGAGGGAGCTTAGGAGGAGAAAATTGATGAGGCAACATCAGTTGGCTTTGGTGGTCCTGGTGATTTGCAATGTTATCAGCCTTTTCGTGTTTAATGGATTTGGATATTGATCAAAGTGAAGACTATGCTAATAACTTTTGTAATGTAGTTGATGTTGCAGTTTGAAAGTAGGGATTTTTTTTTTTTTTTTGAAAGCAANAAAAAAAAATAAAATCTGCTTTATATCAGTAGTTGTGCCTACTGATTATTTCTGTTGGCAGTGTGTATTGTATTAGTTATTCCTCATGTTGCCAAATGCTCAACTAGTTACAACAAATGAAAACTTTCATGTATTTCTTCTGTATTTGTGTCCCCAGCCAATGTAAAAGAATTTCAGAGGCTTTCTAAATTGGTCTTCAATTAAGGATGGTTGTACTTGGAGTGGATAAGTTACAAACAATAATTGAATTATCATTCAATAAAGGATCCTGTTGAATTTCAATAATCAAATGCCACTAATTTACAATAACCAAAAGACCAGTTGAATTTCATCCTTAGTTTAACTAGCAGCATAAACACACAGCAATAGGTACAAATCAACTGATAAATTTAACTGAAAACCCATTCAAACATTAGTAATAATCCTTCATTCTTTAGCACAAAGCCAACAGCAAAAATAGAATTGATTTACATTAATAGTTTCAGCTTCTTGACACAAAAAATAAAAAGAAAAATACAACTACCTATGACAAAACTACTTCACAGTTGTCAAACAAGAGTAGAAATCAGATAGTTGTTACTGAGTTGCTGAATTTATCTTTGTTTTTTGTGGTGCAAATGGAACTGACCCTCTTGACAATCCTTATATTATTTTTTGGACAAAGCTAGTTGTACAGCTTAGTTTCACACTTTTTCACAGCTTTTCAAAATTGCTAAGGTGGCAGTGTTAATTGAGGGAAAAAATAAAGAAATGAATTTTTAACAAAATGATTGGAACTACTAACCCGGCCCATTCTCTTCACATCCCAAATCTCCATTTACTACCTACCCCCAACTCTCCCCCAAATCGCCCCCAAACTCCCGCCACCCATTCACTCTCCGGACGGCTCCGAAGAAATCCCACCTAGCTCTCCCAACTCCTTTTCCCCAACTCGCAGAAGCAGCTTTCTCCAAGCTCAACAAAGCTGTACAAAACTCTCACATATCACTCCGAAGAAATCCCGTCCAGCTCCCCCAACTCGCCGAAGCATTCTGTTCACGATTAGGAGAAGGAGCTTGAAAATTCGAGGTAATTTTTGGACACCCATTCCCATTGTTTTCCATTGTTTCTCCGGCTGCGGTAATTTGAAAGTAACGAAGTCTCATTGTAAGCGTATTCCTTGTTCCAGCTGTGGTAATTTTTAGACAAGTTGCCTGAAAATTTGAGATTTTCTTGTAGTTTTCTTGTTCTATCCGGATT
>CAIGRO010094055.1:0-15552 GCA_903798355.1 Fraxinus baroniana | reverse complement strand
AAAAAAAAAGAAAAAAAAAAGGCAAGTTGAAAGTAGATATATTTAAGATTCTACTGTGCTTTAAGGATTGACAAGATGGGAATTGACGAATACAAGACAAAATGGTTAATGAAATTGCTAAATACTTTTTATCAATTATAATCTTCACGATTTTTTTGGTACACGAAAGTTTAGATTTATTATTATACATTGACATTTTATTTTATTTTAAAGAAAAAATTGTGCACGACATATTTGTTTATATAAAATTTTAATGCCATTTATGTATTGTAAGCCCATATAAACGAGGGATTTTTTTTATACAACTTTCTAATTCTTTTGACAAAATAGATTTTTATATGTTTTCATTTTTCTTAACAATTCACTTCTTTATTATACTTTGAGGGAGTGAATTGAGATTTTCAGTTAAAAAAAAAAAAGAAAAGAAAAAAGACACGAGTGGCTTGAGAGCCCAATCAAAGAACAAGTTGATGGGGCGAGTTGAGCCACATTTTGTGAATCGAGCCAGCTCATGCTTGACTAGTCCCATTTACAAGTACTAGCTAGCTTGTTATGTGAGCCAAACTGAGCCGAAAGGTGGGTGAGTTGAGTGGCTTGGTTCCATTATTTTTGAAAGATTTTGCTACTTGTACATAAAAAAACTGTATATAAAGAATTACATAATATGATGTGTATGAAAAAAATTAGATGAAAAAATTGACCGCGTTTTAAACTAACAAATGGTACATTGTCATATGATATTACGTAACTCATTACGTAATCCATGGTATACATGTAGCAAGATCCATCTTTGAATACTTTTGTTTTTATGTCTTCTGTATTGTATTAGGACATAAAAGATGTATTGTTTCACCGAAAAGCTTAGCCCCTGTTTAAGTCACGTTATTTTTTTCATTTTCAATCTTCTACTCATTGTACATTCTTCAATAAAAAAAATATTTTCTATCGAATCAATAACTTTTTTTTTCAACCACATATTCCCTATCACATCAACCAAAAAAATGCATTCTTGGAACAAAAATGTGTACCAAACATGAGCTTATTCTATTTGAATAAGTTTTGTGCAAAAAAAGTTTAATGATAAACAGTGATTTAAATTTTAGACTTTGAAAATTGGTAAATGACTATTGGCCCCTATTTGAGTCTATTTTTTTAGAATAAATTTTGTAAAACTTCATTTTTATTTTTATTTTTTGGAAAATATATGATTAAAAATTTTAAATATATATATATTTAAAATTTACGTGTAAACTTTTTATTTTATTGTGAAACTATGAGATTAAATATGAACTTGAAAAAAAATATAAAAAAAATGGTGCTCAAATATAGGCAAAATTTAAAGTGAACTTTAAACAGTCTGCTTAGTCTTTATTTTTTGTTTTTTTTTTTTTATTAAACTTTGAATTTCAAAAATTTAAATCAAACTTAGCGGCTTAGCCCTTGTTTGGACTACATTTTATCCAAAATATATTTTTTTCTCCTCTTTTTAATCACGTATTTTTTAATAAAATAATATTATACATAAATATAAAAAAAATTCTTCTTTTTTTAATCCCATATTTTTCAAAAAAATTATTTCAAAACATATTTTAATGGAGTCCAAACAATGGTTTAATTTTAAGTTATTTAAAATTCATCACGTCAAAGATTTTTACAAATTATTTATTGAAAAAGTATGACAACCAAAAACTCTTAATAAATTATTCGAAAAACCCGCAGTCTTTGTGGAGTCGGTTGTTCTTTTTTCCACTAACACCCAATAAATTAATTAGAAAATAAAAAATATATATACATCCACAATCGTACAATGGTGAATACACTATGAAATGACATACACTAGAGTCTTCCTAGATCATGGACGACAATTTCCAAATCGAAGCCACCGCCAATCGCCGCGTCAACGGCGGCGGAGTTGATGACGAGGACGGAGAAGAAGAAGAGTGCTGCGACGTGGAAGCATGGGAGATTTTGAGAAAGGCCTTCAAAGAGGTACAAACTGTATTAAATCACAACCGTGTTTTGATTCAACAGGTGAACGAGAATCACCAGTCGAAGATTCCTGATAATTTGGCGAAAAATGTTGATTTGATTAAGGAAATCAATGGAAATATATCCAAAGTACTCGGTCTTTACTCGAATCTGTCTTCGAATTTTTCCAGCGTCATCAGACAGCGGCTGGTAATTGCCTCTGCTGTTGGGAAGAATATCAGCGAAGAAAATGATAGCAACAAAGCTTTGGAGGACGTTGAATCTTGAACTGACCGATTCCATATTCCTGTAACTTTCGATGACCTTTAATTTAAGTAAGATAGATGTGTGTGCTTGTGCGTGCGATTGTGAGTTGGTGGTGATTTTCCTTGGGTCAGTTTAGTGTATCCGAATAAATTTGATTTTAGCTTTATGGACTCGTTGAGTCAGTTATCATGATACTTCGCATGGATTATGTGGTATTCAACTACGTTGATTGTGATTTTCCTTAGGACAGTTTGGCGAGTCATAATAGTATTTCAGTTAGCTGTGTCAACTGGTATCTAAACGAGTCAATTATCACGATTATTCTTACGGATTATGTGGTATTTCATCTCAGTACATTTCGAATTGGTGATGGTGGAGATTTGATGATTATGACGCTCATGCAGTTTTTCTTTTTATCTTGTGTTGTCTATCTTAAGGATTGATGATTGATTTATGAGCTGCGGGACTACCTTTAACTACATTGATTGAATGATGCCCGCAGGCGAAATGAGGTAATTTTTACTTTATTTGCTTAAGGTTTTTTTTTTTTTTTTTTTTAATTTGGGGGATAGTGGTATTTGGCAAGGTATTTCATAGTTTCATTAGGATAACATATAAGGTGTTTTACACTTGAGATTCTTTATAATCGTGNTTAAGGTTTTTTTTTTTTTTTTTTTAAATTTGGGGGATAGTGGTATTTGGCAAGGTATTTCATAGTTTCATTAGGATAACATATAAGGTGTTTTACACTTGAGATTCTTTATAATCGTGTGTATTTGTCTCCTTTTGTTTCAGTTTCTTATAAGATATACTAGGCTAAGGTTATATATCTTTGCATAAATTTGAAAGCTTCAAATTATGAATAGAAAAATGAAAATTTTGAGTTGCAGGGTGAGTTTACCTTAACCCTTCCACTTTTTAATTTATTGTATGAGATCCCAGGTCAAATTGTCCAGGAAGACGCTTCCTTAGTAAGTTGTTTTGTACTTTCTTTTAGAACCAATATCTGCTACTTTTGTCAAGTATAAAACTTTCGGTTCATATTGAAACGCTGGAGGAAATAGGTAACCGCCATGTAATTGTCCTCACATATGGGCGAGAGACTAGTATCATGGCATATCACCGAACCAAGGCTTGCCTCTACTCACCATACTGGAGGGGATTGAAATATTACGGTTAGAGTAAGATAGTGACCCCTAACCATCTCACGAATAAGATTTAATGGTTATTTTTGTCAAGGGTTGCCAGTAAAGGCAGAGATATAGGATTGGTATGGGGTATTTATGTATACAAAGATTCATATGCAGGAGTGATGTTAGCCAACCTTGAGGTTTTCTGGATTTGTAGGGATTTATATTGGGTGTTGAATGGGTAAAGGTTGAAGATCCTATATATATAAGAGAAGAAAAATTAATTGCTGTTTTGAATGCCAGTCAACAGCGTGGAAAAACTATTAGTGTAAGAGGAGCAAGGCTAGGCTCTCGAGAAGAAGAACAGAGCATGAATTCAAAAGGTTTCTAAAGCTTGTACCAAATTCTTCTTTTAATTAAAGCATTATGCTATGTACTCCTATTATTCCTTATTCCTATAGGAAACTATTACATATCAACTCAAACTAATTTTAGATATTCTAGAATTACTAAAGAAATACCCACAACTGAGACTAATTCCAATTGTAAATGCAACAATAACAAACTAAGCCTTATCACACAAGGCAAAGTTATGATCTTTGAAATGCTTTTAAGATGAAGTTTGGTGGGATACTGTATAGATACATGATTTCACTGGGTGCAATCAGTTTCTGTCATTCGGTAAACATGCAAATAAACCCCAATTTAGGTCTTTTCTTGGAGAACTTTTCGATGTGATTACATTTCTTTTTGCCCCTGTGGTATCTGGCAGCGACGAAGAACACACTACGTGACAATCACGTGTCGTTTGACTCTCACTTTCTTAGCTAACTTAGGCGGATGATCCATGGCTATGTTGAGAGGACTTGGGTGTGCATGTTGGATACAAGTACATAGAAGTCGAATCCTTTTCATTTTAAAAATGAAGATATGAAGATACGGTTAAAAATTATCCGAATTTTGGATACGAATACGAGGATACGTCTTGCAAAATGTTTTTTTAAAAAAATTACAAAATAATGCCAAAATAACAAAGAGAAAAATGGTTCAATTAAAGCAAGTAACCACAATATTAAAGCAAAATAGCAAATTACCACAATATAAATGTTTTATAAAATGATAAAATCCAAATTCAAACAAAACACGATTCAAAATAAAATTAAAGATCCAAAATGTCATAATACAAAAAGCAAGAATTCTCCACTTGAAGTCAAGCTAAACAAGCATTCCCAATCAAGATTTACTCTTCTTTCTCATCAAGCGTAATTGCCCCCAATTCGGGCTCAATCAAGGGATAGTTCCTCCATCTCAATGTTACCTTGTCCATTCAATTCCATTTGATCCATACCTACAAAAAATACAGATATATAAATATTGATGTATTAAAATTATATTTCTAAAAAAGAAACGAAGAATATTAGAATATGGTATACATACACAAATCCCAATATTTTGCTGGCCCATCTTTATACTCTTCCTTATGTGACAGAAGCCGAAGATTGCAATGAACAAATATGAAGTCTTCAGCCCGACTTGTCGCCAGTTTGTTTCTCTTGATACTCTGGATAAGTGAATACGTGCTCCAATTTTGCTTACAACAAGAAGAGGATGTTGGCTGCGAAAGCAATTTGAATGCTAGAGATTGCAACAAAGGTACTAAAGAACCATGATTGGCCCACCAAGAGATTGGTTTTTCGTACATTCTTGCATCAATAACATGGAGTTTGATTGAAATCCTTCGGTCTACTAGAAAAAGACCCGAATTCAAAATATGCTTTTCTAAAATCAATTGAATTTTCGAACAACCTTTTGAGGCATTTGCTTTTGTTCATCGAAGCTTCTTGATCCTCATGTGGTGCAATTCTTGTAACGTCGTTACTTCCAGCTTGAAGCCAAGCTTCATTGTAATACTTAGGAATCAAAGAGTGCTCCATACAATGCAAAGGGGTGTTACTCTTATTCTATCTATTCTTCAAAACTTGATGAATATCATAAAAAAAAGTCTGAACGCCCAGAAATATAGCTATCCCTTCGTACTCAAATACAATTTTTTTTTTTTCTTTTTTACATTTTCAATCATTGTATCCCATGTATCATCTATTAGATGTAAAACTCGGAAATTGGTATCAGCAACTCGGAACATATTATGAATAGGCTCTGAGAAAGATAAAAAATAATCCAAGTCATCCCGCTAAACATTATTTGACTACGCATGTTTTCACTTCTTGTGCTTTACCTTCATTATTTCCATACTTTTTAATTCCCCAATCAGAATCCATCACCATTAAATCAAGTGATGGCCTAACTTCTCTTATTCATTTACTCATTACAATAGCAGATGCAAATCTTGTATTAGTCATCCTCAACAAATACAACATAGAATATTTTTTGTATATAGCTAATGCCATTCCATGATTAGCAATAAAAATATGAATGTTTCGCATAGCACTCACCTAATCAGCAATCCACTTACAATGTGCATATTGTGGTATTTTTCAGAAGGATCATATATACTTTTCAAAGTCAAATTCGGACTATGTACCACACAAGAAGTCCAAAAGATATAAGGATACCTTGTTTCAATGCTTAACTCAGCAGCTTTATAGTTGTTTACATTGTCTGTTATGATTTGAACAACATTTGTGCTTCCAATTTTCTTGATACATATTCTCCATCTTTTATATTGTCACTTGCATCAATTGCTTTAATAAACATGGCTCCACCAACAGATGCTTGTATTACACTTATAAGAGGTCGTCTTAGTTTATTGGACCAGCCATCGAAAATAATACACTCCCTTTTTCCTCCATGAATCTCTGAAGGGCTGGAATTTTCTGTTAATATGCTCCTCTTGTGCTAGCAATGTTGTACGGAATCGATTGTATGTATGAGGGGTTTAACCAGCCAAGTTGCTATTGGCCAAAGTTCTACAAAACTGTATGGAGTAATGAGATTTTGCAAAATTGAACGACAATGCACTAGCGAAGAACATATTGAAAGCCTCTTTATCAGCCATGTTCCTTTGCGCCATGTTGAATGTCTTTTCTGGAGGTCCAAGCTATCCTCTCTCTCTCTCTCTCTCTCTATTTTTTCTGTCGGAGCAAATCAGAACAACTCGGTAATGAGGGATACTCAGTCCTTTTCCTTTCATTGACCTCATCTTTTAAGATTTTCCTCTCAGCTTGCGCATGATCCCTCCTGATTGATTGATGAATGTCATTTGTTATAGCTTCACAACACTCAACCCCGTGATTTTGAAGTTTTAGCAAATGAGCCTTCACTTTAGTATACGATCCAGTCACTTTTTTGTTGCAATAGCCCAAATTAGGGCCGTGTCAATATATTAAATTTTGATTCGAGTTCAATGAATTTAATAGTAGATGGATTTTGGGTCTCAGTCGAATAACCCGATCAAGATCCGAATTCGATAATCCGTCAACTAAATGAAGTAAATATGGATATAGGTCAATTTGTCCGATAACAACCCTATTTGTTATAATAATATAATATATTTTATTGCATAAATTATTACACATAATTTTTCTTTTTCCATTTTGAAACTTGTATTATACTGTATGATTTTTAATGATGTCAAATCTATTAAATTCCAATATGACATTAGTATATATTATAATAAATTTGTTCTTGAGATTGAGAATCCACTCTTTTTAAATATTTCGGATCGGATATTGAATAACTTAACAAATCGAATATGGATTTTACAATCAAATATTTATATTCTTATCAGACGGATTGGATCGGATATGTGTAGATCCAGTCCATATCCGATCTATTTCCCGTCCTAGTTGCAACTCTAAGTTCGATTTTCACCTTTGCTCACTGTTGTGGTGAGTAACTTCATTGGCTTATAATCGAAATTATTTGAACGAAGATTTGATGGTTATTGATGTGTTTCTAGTGTTGAGTTAGATGAATTCATATTTGAAAATTAGGAGTAAGAAAGAATCAAAAAAAAAATTTAATTGAAGGTTTGATGAAAAAAAAACAGGTTTATTTTGTAGAGGAAGACGAAGCTTCTCATTTATGTAAAGAAGAAAAATTTGGTGCAAATTCTGACTAAGAAAATAAAATGCCAAATTCATATTCCAAAACTAAACTGGCTGCTTTGATTCCTAGACCGTGTTTACTTATTCTTTGATATTTACCAGAATGCTTTGCTTCCCAGTTCCAATTGTCAATACTTGATTAGTAATTAAATATTCTATAATAAACGTTAGATTATCCATATTAGATTGGCCACTTCGTTTTATTAAATACTATTTTAGTTAGTATTAATTTTATAACTTTATATTAAATTAATTTATGATATATTAATGACATTTAATGTGAACTCGTTATATTAATTTTAACTTGATCTAAGATTTAACGATTAAGGACGTTTTGACTTTGAAGTTGTGTGATCACCCTTTGAAAAGCATAAAATTGGCTAGCGTCGTGCATAAACGACAAGTTGATCGAGTTGTACGTAGACGGAGATTTGACTACTCACCAATCTTTTACTTTACTTATAGAGATTAAATGAGTTGGGGTTGATATGATCTACGATTTTTAAGGTTAATGACGTTTAACGTGAAGTTGTGTGATCATACACTAAAAGCATAAAATCAACTAGAGTCGTGCATAAGCGACAAGTTGATTGAGTTGTACCTAGACGGAGATTTGATCGCTCACCAATTATTTTATTGTAATATAAGTATTCCTAGTTTTATAATTAATAATACTAAATTGTGATGTTTTAATTACTATGTAAAAAGTTGACATGGATAAAAGTAAGAAATAAAAAACTTAGTACACCAAGGAATTCAAATATAAGTATTGGACGACCCTTTTGAATCAAATCAATTTAATTTTTCATCTACTTGTATACATATTAGTCAGACGCACGTGCCGTAGTTTAGTTGACTACGTAATAACGTGGAGTGATTTTTGATCATTTTTGAGATATCACTAATTAAATCTTATTTAGCATGGAGTGAAAGCTTCAATACTGAAACAAAATGCAAAATCAACAACCATAGAAAAAAGGCATCTCCAATTCCTCATTTTGCAGACTCCACACAAATTCAAGATCAATGAAAATCGAAAACCTTATTATAAATCTTCACCCCCCAAGACAATTTTTATCACAAACTGAAATTTAAAAAGACAATGTGTTAATAAAGAAAATGTCAAAGACAAAATACTATTAAGAAAGATATTAATTGCTTCAAGAAAAAGGGAAAGCTCCAAGAGGGAGATGAGTACATTCTGGTTTGGGTTGCCTGTAAAGTAGCCGAAAGAAACAAATGTTAATATTTCTGCAAATTTAGAAATAGTATCGTAAACTACTATTTATGGATAGAGATATTTCTCTGTCCATTTCTATTTCTTTAAAAGGGAGAAAAATCAGCTCGAAAGAGAGAAAATTTGCCAAGGAATGAACATTATGAAAGCTAAAACCTTGTACAAAGGGAACCAAAATCAAATGGCAATACTGTCTAAGATAGTTTATTGTTCTAGGGTAATTTTTAACCAGTTCAGAAGAAGCTTCATACAAACAAAACCACAACCAAATGGAAAGACGGTTGAAGCTGGTTTAGTTTTCTGAAGTTATATTAAATCAATTCTGGAGGAGCTTCCTTAAAACGAACCCAATATCAAATTTTGAATTATCCTGTTCTATGTAATCAATAAAAAAAATATGCTAGAAAAAATATAGCACTTCAACAAAATAGACCCATAATTGCACGTAATTTCAATATCTAAAACTACAAAACTTTAGAGAATACTCTGTAAGCTTCTCTGCTGTTATTTAGAATTAAGCCAAGAGTCCCCAAAACTGCAAAGGTCAAAAGTATATAAATGAGTATGCAAGTACACAATCCAAAAAAATAATGGAGAAGCAAATAAATTAAGAAGAAACGCATCATACAACAAATAATTATGTAAAGTCATGTTTTGCTCCACAAATAGCCCAAAAGAATAACTCAATTAACAAGTCAGAAATTTGTAAGTTCAAAAAATAAAAAGTAGGTACAAACATGCATTCTTTTTTACCGAAAAATAAAAAGTGGGTACAAAAATCTGCATTTTTTTTAACTGCACAGGCGGCCGATAAGTACAAGACCAACAGTAGAAAATCCCGAGCATTTATCGAGCTTCAAAACTTCAAAAACCTTTCTCGCCATAGGTTTTGCAAGCAACTCCAGATCTGATAAAATCCATTGAATCTACAGAAAAATATTAATAATCGATCCCTCTTTTCGAATGCCCAAATTGCAATGACACTTTAAAATTTTATCAAAAAAACAATTGGAAGAAAGATAATGAAATTAGATGAACCCTGTGTAAATCACCAGAATGACTATACATAGTAATATCACGAATGCGAACATTTGCATTTTCATCATCTTCGACCCATACAACAACATTAGCATAATCCAGTGGAGGTTCTTCATCATCAAAAGGTGGAAAACGCATTCTTTTGAAATATCGTCGATCTCTATTCTCTCTTCGCATCGTGATCCACATAGAACCCCAATGTAATAAAAACAGAGAGGTAACGTCATGAGCAATGGAGCAACACTTGAGACCAACAAATATACAACAAAAAGGGATGTGTAGAAATAGAAGCATACCTGAGCCGGATAGAAGGGCTCAACAACCCATGGTATTTCATTTACAAATGTAATAGCACCAGTAATATAGTAGAGAATCTTTACTTAACGGACCTATCCGAGAAACACCATAGGAAGTTAATACAAACGTCAAAACAATGGCTCAAATGATCCACATCAGAAAAGTATTCATGTAAATTTTCAATAACTGAGGAATGATCGAACACACAAGTACCTGTTCCCATGGCATGGGCATGTTTTCAAGGAGCTTGTAAACAGCATGTGGAACAAACTTGAGAGCTCCTAGATAGACACACTTATCATGATGAAACTTCTTCGACGACATGTCACCATGATCTCTGCCATAATGCAAATAACCAAATTCATTATCCAATTGCCAAAAGAAATCGGCAACATAAACTTCTCTTCTTTCGAAGGTAAGGAAAATATGGGAATTCACCACATCAACACTCTAAAATATGTAGTGGCTACTATAATAAGGTTCTAAGAATTTTATAACTAAATGTTCATTCTAAATAAAATAGGTATCCTACTTTCACAAATCTCAATAGGACGAAGCCAGCGGTGTTGTGCTTCCAAAAGTATTTGCCTAATATATACATTAAACAACAGACTCAGTTAATCAATCCAAAGATATGAGTTCGTAAAGCTTTCTCTTGTGAAAAGAAGAGGAAAAATAGAATAAAACAAGCGATCAGTTCATGTGTGATTCAAAAGAAAATATAGGGCATAGAAGGCATCACATCCTAGTTTAGGCAACATTTTAAATTACTCAATTTAAAGTCAAATCATTAACCCCTTCCATAACAAAAGTTTCACCATTTGGCATTTCAATAAAAGAATACTTGGAGAATTCAGATTTTTGATCAATAAATTCAACTTTCTCCTATTATCATGAAATCATATTCCATGTTCCCATATCTCCTTAATGATAAATTCAACATAAAGTCTCTATAAATCTTGATCCAATCTGCTTATCTGGCTCCTCATCATGAAGTAACACCCTATACTTTCACTCTCAACTTCTCAATGTCGAATGTATTGTTTTAAGTTATATCAGAGTAATGATCTGAGTAACAATGTTACAGTTATGTGAGCAATATGAGTACAGTAGATTACATGAAATGAAATGAAAAAAAAAATCAGCAATGAAGACATTGGTAATACGAGACACAAAAATAGAACTGTAACATGATTGAATAGTAGGAGGTTCAGATTTTAACTTCTCTTTCTTTTTTAGCACACTAATACTATTGAATCATTCCTGCCAAATATGTCATAAGGATATTAGAGTTAATCAAGAATGTCTGCATTTATCTTAAGCTCATTGAAATGTAGAAATGAGATATTTTTCTCCATCTGAAACTGAAAACTGATCATAAAAATTTCAGCAAGATATACCCTGAGAGAAGCTTAATAGAAGTGTTTGGTAAGTATAGAACAAAGCAAAGAATAACAATGATAACATAAGCATTACACCTGCCTCTTTAGTAAAGATCTTTTAACATAGTTAATATTTCCAAAAATTAATTAATGAAGAAATTTATACAATTTTTCACCAACAAAGATACCCATACTTTTATTCAGAATGAAGCTAGATATAAAATCAAACATGACAAAACAAAACCAAGATACATGAAAATGTTGATTCATATTTTCAAAATTATTTCTTCTTTTTATTATATGCTCATTATTTCTGCACTTAATTACAATTCAGTAGAAAATAAATGTACAGTTTCGACCTAATTCCATTTAGTTTAGATAATTATTACTTCAAATCATGCATACAGTCCAAGGGCTCTAGTTGAGGTTGAAGAAGATGAAGGTGGGGACTCTGTACAATTGTCGAACAAAAAGAACAAAACAAAAAATCAAAAATTAGTCAGTACACTTGGAACAAACTTAAAGATATATCTTGTGCTTCTTTTTTGGATTAACTTCGTTAATAAATTTATTGTTCTCATATAAATAGCAGTTCATCGGATGAAGCTTGATATTACACAACTAAAATCAGCATTCCTTGCCTCCATTCTTTTCTATGTGCTACAAAATGCAGCTACTTATACTACAGATACACTTAACTATTCCCACTGATCTCACAAACTAAGCACTATTTTCAGAGAAGTAATTTAACACAAATGAGCTATTAAGGAATCGAGTTACAGTGGAAATAAACTCAATAAGCTTCCGTTTTCCATTTCTGCTTGAAAAAAATTGAGAAATTAATGAGCAATGTATTAAAAAAAAACATAAATTAGAAGCTCAATCCAATCTCAATACAATTAGTTTTTAATATCAATGAAACAATAGCATATCACAGATGGGGAAGATGCCAACGTTAATCCCAGAAGCCCCTGAAATCGCTAATTGCTTAGGTTCTGCCCCTATCAATTTTTTTTTAAATAAAAACAACCAGTTTATGAAATAATTCAGTAAAATAAAATCAACTGAAAGCTATTTTCACTAACAATATAAATCAGCAATCTTTAAAATTGCATTCATAACCTAAACAAAAATTACCTCCAAAGTATTTGGAGAAGCGGGTTCAGCGATCCTATTCATCATTAGAACACCCCGCAAATCACCGCTTGTCTCTAGAAACCCTAATCCATCGCTGCTTGCATCTCGACGGGTCGAACACAATCATCGACGACAACTGCTCCATCCTCTCTAAAACAAACAGTAACTCGTTGTTAACTTCGGATTGAGAGAGAAGAAGAGAGATTAGGGCTAGTCGAGGGGGGATTTTAGCTTCTGGAGAGAGTAAAACATAGGGTTCTCGTGTCAAGAGTGGGAAATAGAAGGAAAAAACACCCCATATGAAACAACGTCACGTGTTGACGATTTATTTTGTCGACACATGTCCTTTCAAAAACAAGCTCTTTTATATTAGTTAGGATTAACTGATATTGGCTGTCAAAAAATGGACTCCTAGTTTAGTTTTTTATTAGCTCTTTCGATAAAATCAATTTAAACAATTGGATTATAGTTTGAAATCAATTTAAATTGAAAGCCAAAATATATTCATTTCGAAAAATGTAAAGAAAAAAAAACCAATTTCAATGCCTTACGTATTATTTAAAAAAAATTTATAGTAATAAATTTAAATTTAATACCAAATAAAAGATGTAACACTAAACCATTTTAATTATAAAATAAAAAGTTCACACAGATAAAATATAAGAAATAAGAAATTTAATACAAAAAAAAACCCAAATTAAATGGGTTTTGACCATACAACTTATTCCAATAAAATAATGTGGAAATTACATCATACCAGAATTTTATACTTTCAATTTCAAAATTCAGATTTGCAAGTTTTTATTTCAAAAATCAGATGATAATTAAAATTTAAAATATTAATAATTATATTACAAAAGTAAATATACATATTCATTCTACCCAACAATACACACCAAAACCCTAATTATTTCATTTTTCCGTTTTATCTCATCTCTCTATATTGTCTCTCTTATCTCTCGATCCCATACTCTCTCTACTTTGCCTCACCGTCGTTGCCAAACATGAACATGTTGGAGCATCGCTGCTTGAGATCGCGCACCGCCGTCGGCATCGATCTACCCGCATTGGCTTGCTCCCCAACATTTGTTGCGTAGCCGTTACGACATCTTCGTCCTTACAGCGATCTGCGAAGCACCCATGGTGGTGGCAGCGGTTCAATGGTATTGGTGGCGCTGGTGTGTTGTTGCGTTGCGTGGCTTTGTTGGTGGTGCATCGATGCATCTATATAAGGTGGGCTGTGTTGATGGCGGTATGATGTGAGGTGGTGGTGTGCATTGGGGTGCGAGGTGGCGGTGGCATAGATGTCTATGGGCTGAATTAGATGGATACAGTTGAGGTCAGGAAGTTGAAGGTGATGAATAGGGTTTTTAGCTTAATTGGTTAGGTTAATTGAGTATTTTGTGGTAGTGGGTTGTAGATCGTGAGTTGGGTCAGGTACTGAGTGTATATAGGTAATTATGGAGTACTATAAATGTGTCGACATGGTGGTGGATCTTTAGTGGGCGGGTGATCTGTGAGATCTGCGAGAAGTGAAGCAGATCTGTGAGATGAGGCGGTGGTTGTTGTGGTTGTGTGCAGTGGTTTTATTGGCGGCGGCGGTGATGGATCTTGGTGTTGTGGCGGTGGTGATGGATCGGTGTGAAGATGTGGTGGTGTTTCCCGTGATGTGCTGATTTGTTTGGGGGTGGTGGTGGTTCTGGCGGCGATGGTTGCAGTAGTGCTATTGAAGGAAGTGGGGAGGTGATGGTCACAAGTTGGTGGTTGGTGGTGGTCACAGATTATTTGGTCGTTTGTAACCAATAAATTGGTTAATTTGCGACCAATAAACAGTATGTGATCAATAAAAAAAAAATTGTGACAAAAATAATAATAATGTGTGATCCAAAAAATTGTTAATTTGTGACTGATAATTTGACAATTTGTGACTATATAATAAGTTGTGACTTATAATATATGTGATTTGTGACCTATAAATAAATTGTGACGTTTCAATTTTTGATTTGTGATCGATGAACAAATTATGACTTATAAAGTTTTTGACTTGTAATCGTAAAATAATTTGTGACATATAAAATTTGTGATTTCTGACTAATGAATAATATATGACTTATAAAATTTCTAATTTGTGACCGATGAATAAATTGTGACATATAAAACTATTGAATTGTTAGCATAAAATAATTTGTTTTGTTTCGATTTTTGATTTGTGACCGGTGATCTATAAAATTTTGGAATTGTGACCACCATAAAGTAATTTGTGACATATAAAATTTATAATTTGTGATCAATGAATAATATGTGACCAAGTTATATGAAATTGTGACCTTAATATATTTAATTAATAAAATATATGTTTAATTAATTAATTAATTTATAAATAAAATAAAAAAACTGAAACTTGAAATTTTAAATATAATCTCTTGAATTTAAAATTGGTAAAACTAAACCTCTTAGTTATCAAATCTTCCCTAAAATAATTGTAATTTCAACTTTATGATTTGGACTTCAAGAGAGCTCATATAACACATTCTCCAAAAGAGGAAATTACACACATTCAGACAGTTAAAATTTAGGGAAAAAAATCAAAAATCAGTGGTTTGGAGTATACCAATTCAAAAATCAGGTATATATATATATATAAATAAGCTCCTGTCATATCCGTTTCCCATAATTAAGCTTCGTTTCCTAAACATAACAGAACTCCTGCAACATAAAATCTCATCCCAAATTGAACGATTTCTTCTACAATTCACATAAAACCTCGTCCCAAATTCACATAAAACCTCATCCCAAATTGAACGATTTCTTCTACAATTCACATTTTCACGACGAAGCAGGTAATGTTGTCGATTAATTTCAGTAATTGCCCAACGATTTCTGCCTGAACGATTTCATTCAACTTGAAAATACTCGGCGAAGAAGACAATCTAGGTAAGAATCTAATTATTTTCTTCACCGTCTCTAATTGATCGATCTAATCACGGGAATAATTTTGGCGTCGCATGATCAGCATAATCTGTAATACA
>CAIGRO010094045.1:0-15206 GCA_903798355.1 Fraxinus baroniana | reverse complement strand
ACTGAACCATGTATTTTTCCCTTATTAAATATAAACTATAATATAATATGCACTAAATCTGGATTAAATATAACTTGCTAAATTATTTCCTACAAATTAGTTATCTACCATTAAAAGATATTTCTATCAACTATCAAAATCAAAGACTATTTCTCTCTCTAGAAGTCTAGCTTCAGAAAACCCTCCAAAATCACTGCAATTTTACCATCAAAACTTGATTTAAAGCCATAATCAATGAATGAAGTCACAATCCCGTCGTCACAAGTCTGATATTCGTTGTTCTAAAGAGTTGAAGCTTACATGTAGACTGATTGGATTATTCCCAAAGCAAAAATAGAAAATCCATGATCTGATTTCGATGGTAAGATGCAATGACGAACTTCACGGATTGAGTTTTTCCCCTTTTCCTATTGAACTAGTGGAGATGATGGGGGGCTCATATTGAATATTCATGCGAAACACGTAAGCGTACGAGATCGTTGACAAATAATCAAATTGATGAATTAAGAGTGTCATTCCATAGGGAATAAATTCAATTCAAGTAGAGTAGTTCCGTATGGAATTCGAATTATGTAAACAAAAGAGAGTTTAATTTGATTTATGCTAAATTAATCTAAAATAGCTGTAAAAATACAATTTTTATCAATTTATGGATGATTATATTGAATTTTGAATCTTCTTATTGCTAACTATTTCAATTCTTGATTTGTAATCTAATTCCATTCATACATTCTTGAGAATTAATATAGTTATGATATATAATTTTCTTTTTCAGGACAAAATAAATCTATCGTAATCATGACCCGAATATGGGCCTAGCCCGAATTCGAATGATTGAAATGTATTAAATTTTAGAATATCTATTTAATTGCGTATGTGATAAATTTTATTTCTAATATCTATTACACATATTTTAATTGTACCGTGTTCTAAACTTATTGTGATTCTCTCAACACTACAACAAGCAACTATTTATCTAATTGGTGACAATCAATTAAATAGTGTAATGTGTATGCAAAATTAATCAAAAAACACAAGAAATAAATTAAACTACTAATTTTGAATTAAAACAAATAAACAATTGAGTTCATCTTCATACAATACAAAAACGGATCTATCCTAACATATTAATATATAAATTACAAGAAGAATAATAGAAAAATATCGCTCGAATCATGAAATAATTCAAAAGATACAATTTTCAAGTCCAATGTTGAATTTTTCAAAATCTTAATATAATCGAGCTTAAATTTTTTATTAGGGTTTGATATCATCTTTCAAAATATTGCAATTGACCCCCTGTTTATGATGAATTAAATGATATTAGTGTGTATGAAGAGGCAAGAGAGAGTTGCAATGTTTATTGTATAAGTCCAAAAACCAAACTAAACACGTATAAAATTTAAATAAAATAAAAATCCTAATTTATATAACTTTCAAAAATCTGCTCAGCATTCTGTGATTTCCGTGTAAAATTCCATTCAACAAGGAATTATAATGGCAGCCGGAATTTGTAAGAAGTAGTCTCAGAATTTTGCTGCGCGTGGGCGCCATATATTTAGCCGCGTGCGCGCATTATTTGGTTTTGCATTCTGTTGAATTTAAATGAGCTGGCGCCAGCCATATATAGATTTATTTTTCTTATTTTTTTGTCCTAATTATTTAAGTCTTGTTTTTTTTATTAAAAATGTTTTTTTTTTTAATTTTTATTTTGTTTGTTTACGAATAAACCATTATTTCTTTACTGCTTCCAATGATAATTTACTACTAATTAAATAAGGGTAAACTAGAAAAGTTTTTAGCAAAAATTGATTTTCCAATAACATTAAGAGGGTGTTTGGTGGGGATTAAAATTAGATTTTTAGTAGATTGTGATAGAAGTTTTTGAAATGTATTGTTGAAAAACTGTGGGACTCATGAAAGATGTGGTTAATATTGATTCTTTGACTTTGATTTAAATTAAAATCTGATTTTAATCTGTACCAAACATGACCTAAATAAGATTTCCTAATACGTGTAAAAAACAAAACAAGCCTATATAAATGAGACAGAAGAATTATTTTTTTTTTCTTATGACTTTTGTAATTCAGTCCCCTCCTTTTGTTCCTTGTCCATTTTGAGTCATTTCTTCATTCTTTTTTATCCTCTTAGCTTCCATCTACATCCAATTGAATTCAAAAATTTTCCGATCATGGATTTTTGACCGAATCAACTTTTGGAAGTTTGCAATTTAGTCCCCAATGTTTAAATTTCTTCATTTTCCCATCCATTTCGTTCTTTTTGTGCAATTCCATCAATTTGCCTCGAGAATTACCTAACAAACAAAATTAATGATAAATTAAGTCATAAGTCATCAAAACTAATTACAGTTGATCTCCTTAAACATTGCATATTGCTTAGCATCATCAGGTTGATTTTCTCATGTAGATGGAATACTTACGTGAGTATTGCAAAATATGTGAAAGTTTGCATAACTTTCTGTCAAATAAACCTCCTGATTTCTAAAGAAAATTCTAATGAAAAAAGACAAACTTGTTCCCTAATTTTAGAACTAGTTTCCAAAATTAGAAATCCATTAAGGTAAAACCATCCAAATCAAATACTTTTACTAGTTGCCACATCAAGATTTTAGGTCGTTAGTTTAATATTGCAAAGATGTTTTTGGGCTCGTTTGACATGATTTGTGATTTTACTTTTGCATTATGTAGAAGAGCATTTGGAGAAAATTATCTTAATTTTTGTTTGAAAACAAATTTTTAAAAGCATTTTTTATTCCATAGTGTTTTTATAGGGAGCTATAATTGACCAGTTTTTTCTAAAAATTCTTCTAACTAATAGAAGCAATTTCATAAAATTAGTTAAACGAGTCCAAAAGTAGCTTTTTGTCTCAAAAACTCTATTTGACTTTTCAAAAGTTATGTTAAATGGGTCATTTGTCTGAAACTAGAATGTTTATTACTTTTATTGTCGTCTGTCGTTATACTAATTCATTATGATAAAAAGAAGTTTACGAGAGAAAAATCGATATGCTAAAATCTCTCTCTATTATGATAATACAAAATTCAACGATGACTCCTCATTTATAAAAGAAACTAGAGTAAAGCCAAAATTAAAAGTGTGAAATTCCTAAATTTTCCTCAATAAGTTTTTTTATTCGTGTACGAACTCTGTACAATGACAATAACTAAATTGCACGACTTAATAGCTTAGATAGTTAAGAATAAGTATCATGTTCATATCTTTGTTTCTATCATATCATATGATATCCTCGCAAGATTTGAAAATCACCTTAAATACCTCGATGTAGGTCCGATCAACTAATTTTGCTCCATAGCCCGGAGACACTTTACAACTAACTAATTAAGAAAAGAAGTCTTAGATATAAAGATATACTATTATTGTATAAAAGATTCAATTATCGGTTATTCCAAGAGGCTACATTTGTCACGAACAAACATATTAATAACAAGTAATGCTACTAATACTACATAATTTCATTTCTAAAATTTGGAAATATAAAATTGCATTCTCATATAATAAATAAGAACAAACTTTGTTTTCTCCTATTCATTTTTCCTATTGATGGAGTACAAATTGAATTTTTTCACGAGAAACAAATTAAAGACAGTGAGCGATATGTCGACCATGGATGTTTCAATAGTCAAACTCACACTAATCATTCAAATATAAGCAGCTTTTCGGCCGCCTTCTGTAATAGAATAGGACCACAAAACAAAGAAAAAAGCATGCATGAATAGTGTGTGACCGACCTCTACCCACCACTCTATCCTTAACAACCCTAGCCCTCATCCTTAACATCTTCTATACTTCGAAGTAAAATGTAGTGGATTTTTGGGTCTGATTCTGGGTGATATAATCTAAAGATGGGTAATGTGCGGGTTGGTATGGATTTATGCCCAACCAATAATCCTAGTAAACATTTTGGTTTCTTGAATTCGCAAACCCAGAAACCCGAATATGGGCATAAAATCGAACGAACAAAATATGAACATGCTTTTGTTGATTCATGGTTTGAACCAATTCAAGTAGGACTATTTAAATTTCTGCAAAAATCAAGGTTTTTATATGCTTTTGATAACATTTTTTTAAAGAGATTTGGACCTTTACTACACGAGTAGACGAGGTGCAGGTTGGTTTGATTTTCAGCCAGCCTGGTAATCAAATCGAACATTTTGGTCTTGTGAATTCCCAACCCGAAACCGACCACGATAAGAGCTTAAAACCGAACCATCATGAACCGAACTTTTGGGTCGGTCAATGTTGTCGATTTAGCGGTCTATATGCCCACTTCTAGATACATCACCAGATTGTACCTCTCTCATTCGTTACAGCTTTTGAAAAAAAGTAAATACACCGTGTACCTGGCTACCTGCTTAAGGTTTGCGTAACGGTGGGATTGGTGACCAACTTGAAACTAAGTTTAGAACGTTCACACCTACAATACCTTATTAGAGTAGAGCAATGCTATTCACCCCCACTGAGGTTACAATCCTAGTCTAGATGACTCTAAATGATTTCACCTTTCATTTAACCTATCATTTAGAGCCATCTAGATTGAGATTGTAACTCCAATGAGGATGAATAACATTTTTGACTAAAGTATCACTCTAGTGAAACCTTGGATGTTGGAAAAGCAACGCATTATGGCATAGGGAATTATGAATGTCACTCTTGAGTCGAAGCATTTCATTAAATTTGTGAAATGCTACACATTTTTATATGTAAATTTTAGTAATTATACAATCATTAATCCACTGTTGATTTTGTCAAAAATTAAATTTTTAATAGATCTTGATAAAATTTGATGAAACGTATGATTAAAAGTGGATAAAAATTGTGGATTTCATAGAATGTGTGATTAAAAAATATTCATGAACCCCGAAAGCTCAACATTTTAGTGGAAATTTTTCTTCGATATGATTATAATATGGGAGTAGTAAATTATATCATAAAATCTGCCTTGAGAGTATGCACTTGGAGCAAGAATTGATAGCTTTGTCCAACATCTCGAGACCTTTATTATCTACTTAATTGATGCTTTAGGATACATACACGGATATAACACGAGATCAGACTCGCCAAAAATGGGTCGACAAACATTGATGAACTTCGACGAGAATATCGATGATTAACCTAATCCAGATCCTGCAAAATATTATATAGTGTTAGAATTTGGGTGTGACCTTGATGCTTTAGGATACATACACGGATATAACACGAGATCAGACTCGCCAAAAATGGGTCGACAAACATTGATGAACTTCGACGAGAATATCGATGATTAACCTAATCCAGATCCTGCAAAATATTATATAGGTTGCATGAAGACGAAGATTATGAATAATGCATATGTTTTAATGTATATATTATTTCTTTTACTCTTTAGCTATGAGTCCTCTGATTAGGTTAATTTTTTTCGTATGGTATCTCCATTGACAGGAGGCTTGTCTAATAACTTCCTTCTAAGCTTGTATTTTTATTTTAATTCCATTGTGAATAAATACTCCATATTCGTGATGGCTAGAATTAAAAAATGAAAAACATTTTCACTCTATTTGTTAGTATATTGACACGAAGAATGAACCAAGAAAGAAGATTAAACATAAACACTATTGATTGAACATTGATAGATCAGAAGAAAATGAAAAAAAGAGCTAGGGTTTTTTAGGTTTCCATCATAAAAAAAGTTGATCGAATTGCATGGTTGAAAAACTGATAAAAGTTGTAGGTCCTACGAATTATGTGATTAAAATTACTTATAACTTTGACTTAGATTTTTATCAACGTTTTTAGCTAGACCAAGCACGAACTAAAAATAGCTCCACAGACTTTCGGTGTCCGAGTTTAGCAGCGATTCGGAGTCACTCAAAGGTGGAGAGGTCATTCTTGGTGGGCTAACCAGCATTCCCTTGGCCATTTCCACCAGCAGATTAGGCATATCAAACAGTGCTTCCTCATCTTCAAAATCATGCTCATTATTCCAAATTAATTCATTATTCGCCGGCTGTCCAACAGCGGCCTCCGTACCACTGCCGCTCTCTAACTTCATCAACGCCGCCGCACTAGCGGCTGCTCTTTGAATATCAGGCGCTGAAGGCGAAGGTGGCACCGGATAATAGCTAATATATTCCGGGAAGTTTAATACTGTTTTTTCACTGCCTTTAAGGGCAAGTGTCGCCACATCATAGGCGGCAGCAGCCATTTCCGGGGTAGGGTAAGTTCCTAGCCATATACGAGTAGTCTTTAGTGGCTCGCGAATCTCCGATACCCATTTGCCACTTCTGCTTCTTATTCCGCGGTATATTGGGTGCTTTCCACTGGTGGGGCGTTTGGCGGAGGTGGAGGAGCTAGTGGTGGTGGGTTTTTGAACCTTTTTAATGTTAGATATCAAATGCGGTGGCTGTGGTGGTGGAGGAGGAAGAGAGTGAAAGGGTGTTTGGCTAGCATGATGATGCGAAGAGTCAGCCATATATGATATATATGTGTATATTAAGTATGCATGCATATCAATACGAGGTTGGATACTCTAAGGATTGGAAGGTAGACAACATTTGGTTTATAAGAAAAAAGTATGTGTGTCAATAATAAGCTAAGCCGTGGGGAATTCGTGGGTCATATGCTAGGTTCTTGTTTCATTGTGTAGATTGACTGATTGAGTGGTCTTTTAATCGTGTTAAATTTAAATTTTAACCATATATTTTATAGACTTATAACTTTCAGATAATACATATCATTAACTTTTATCAAAATCTGCTAAATTTTTTTTATCAAAAGCTGAATTGATCAACGTTAAAAATTGCTTATTTTCTCAAAGAACAAGATAGATTGTTAGTTGTAAATGTCTACGAGGACGATAAGAAAAAATATGAGAATTTAACATACATCTAGTATTTGAAATTATTGTGTATTTATCTATTTTTTTAACTTTGATCCTCTAAATGTTGCCTAGTGATGTAATTAACCCAAATATAAACCTCTTCTCCGACAATCTCCTCAGCTGGCTTGACTTTGGCACTGAGGCAGCAACAATGATTTCCACCGGCCAACACAAATTCCGATCAAATATTTTGGACCGCACGATTGAATGCAGTCTAATTTAGTCTTGCTTGGACCACGAATATCACAATCTTTGCTTCCCAAATCCATTTTTTCTATGCCTTGAGAAAGGAGAAGAATAGACATTTATTGATGCTTGAGTTAATAAAAATAAGAATAGACATGGACCACTTTTGTTTTTACCATAAAAATTAAGTAAAATTGAGAGATGTAACGTGTAATGTATCACTCTTGCGTACATGAGTGGGCTAGTGTCGAGGGCGACCTGAAATAGAGTAATTTTATTTATCCTTAGTGAAATTGATGATCATGTTCTAAAACGAGTTTCATATCCATACATAACCTATCATATAGAATGTTGATACTAACGAGGATAAATAACGTTATTTCTTGAAATATCCCTTCACCGTGCATGACCGATAATCTAAGGCCCGTGGCAGCCTAGTCGGCCCAAACATTTTCAACCTTCCGGGTCTTTTTCTTTGGCCGGTTGGCACACCACTACTTGTAGGACCTTTGGGGACCATAAAACTTGCATATTGACGACTTTCCACTAGAAAAATAATGTGTGGTGAAAAAATAATCGAGTGAAGATTTCAATGATTTTATGTACGATGAAAATTATTCGAGTGAAGATTTCAATGATTTTAGTGTCAAAAACCCAATTCTACGATAGAAGCATAGCAAGTTAAATGATAAACTTGGAAGAGAAACTTTTATTAGTTTCCCTAAACTCTTGCCCTAACAGGATATGATCAATGACAATGTCTGGCCGAGGAGTTACGATTGCTTCAAGCAACAAGGCGTATCAAGGAGAACTCACTGGTCAAGTGTTGATCGTGTGCGTTTTTGCTGTTACGGGAGGCATAGTATTCGGCTACGACATTGGTATTTCAAGAACGAATCTTCTTTACCGGCCCAGCAAGCTTTGTTTATTTAGCCTTTAGTTGATCCTCATTATTTTCAAAATACATTTTTTTCTTTCTTATTTTCAACCACGCATTTTTCAATAAAATAATATTACACGCAAATCCAAAAATTTTCTTGCTTTATAACCACACATTTTTCATCAATCTACAATTTTAAAAAACATTCTCAGCAATAAAACGAGACTTAAATAGTCACTTTATTTGTTTCTTGATTTAATGTTATGTTTTATCAAGGGTGGATCAGGGAAAGGCATCGGGTGGGCTGAAAAATAAATTTTTTCAATGAACACACATCATAGGAAATGCTTTATGAACACAAGATTTAGTTTAAAAGGCGAAACTCACTATACTCGTGACTCGAGCAAGTAGAAATTTAAATGTAAACCTAAGATGTCCTACTAAATTTTCGTAGCTTTCCTTGCTAAATAGGAAATCGACGCTTCCCTAGGAAATATAAAATGACTGAAACATGATAAAGATGAGCAAATATTATATCCCTACCAATCAAAAACTAATAAAATTTTATTGAGTACTCTTATAAAACTAAAGTCCCAAGTAACTTTGACAAACACTGATTCCAAATAATTAAAAGTTTTGATTAAAACACAATAAAAATAAATTATTTTATGTCACTATTCTCGAAATACTATTCGAAGTGGGCATTAGTCTAGTATATTTAGATGCTCCTGCTACGACATTTTCACATTTAGATGCTACTAACGTACTATCAAAAATCTTGCTTAAGCAAAACTATATACTTTGGTGCGATACATTAATAATTTAATACCATTTCTACTTGTACCTATGGGTGGACACGATTCTATTTAGTTCTGATTCCAAGAGAACCAAACCACGAACCAATGATATTTCTGATAATGGAACCAAATGATTTTTTTAAAGATATGGAACCAAATCGAACCGAACCGTTCGGTTCTGATTTGGTTTGGTTTTGTTCTAGTTTTATTTATTAAATTTTCATATTTGTATCATATAAGTTAGTAATATAGACCTAAATAAAAAAATAAGTATCAAACTTTCAGGAAGTTCAAATTTCAATCATTGAGATCAAAAAAGTCATAACTAACAAACAAAACATATTCATAATTTGAATACACAAATTAGTTTCCATTCTCATACAAAAATTGTTTAATAAGTAATAACAATGATTCACTAATGAGTTGTGTGTCTCTAATGATCCAAAATCGATTAACAATCTGTATTCAATTAATGGGCTATATCCAATGAATATAAAATTAAAGTCTCCACTAATTAATATATATATATATATTAAGTTTGGTTCTGGTTGTGATTCTTGAACTATAATTGAACTAAAACCAAAATCAAATGGTTCTCGGTTTAAAGAACCAAAACCATTAATTTTTTTGATAGAATTGAATCGAACTGCTTGGTTTGGTTTGGGTTGATCTAGACATTTTGTCCACCCTACTTATGCCTCCAAGTTATACAAAATGATGAAATAATGTACATTAAGAAATATTGATCAATGTGCACAAAACGAAAAATAATTGGGGGAAGATCCGACTAATTAATTCTTTTTTTTTTTTTTGTAATACTAATTGTTAGGCAATTTGTTGTCAAACGACCTCTCTGAGCAATAATGAAAAAGTTTCATTTTAGTTCAGTCGGCATCGACCAANACAAAACGAAAAATAATTGGGGGAAGATCCGACTAATTAATTCTTTTTTTTTTTTTTGTAATACTAATTGTTAGGCAATTTGTTGTCAAACGACCTCTCTGAGCAATAATGAAAAAGTTTCATTTTAGTTCAGTCGGCATCGACCAAATGACTGAAGGTATATCGACACTACAATTAGGTAAACCAATCTCGTAACCTAAATTGGGTCATTTGAAGCAGTTTAATCGAGTTAGTGTTGCTCATGGCCCAATCCAAACTTGGATGGCTTCTATATGTTGACAGCCCACTTACTGCTTCTCCTTGGACCTTAATGTTCTCTATTGGGCTTAACCCTAAAATCCTACATCTAACCTATTTATACTCTTGCCCATCCATATTCACATAATGAAAGATTTAGCCCTTTTATCTTGGAGAGAAAAATCGACTGTAGCTTTGTGCTTCTTCCTGCCTTCATTAGTTGTGTGCTAATATTCTTCTCCTTTTCGGTTTTGATCTGTGTGTGATTAACCTGTGGCTATATATTCTTTCATCCAACTTCCCTTTGTGGGTAGAAAACTAGAAGGAACCATTTGTGGCGGAGTTTGGGATTGGGTTAAAGTGCGTGGATTTTCTTCACACTAATTAGATAGAGAATTGAGATTAATTAATCACAACTGTTTACTGAAAAAAATGTGTGGTCATGAACTAATTAACAAGAGCAGATTAACAAGGGTTAAACATTAAGAAATGTATTTATGCATTTGAAAATGACACAATCAAATTAATTTCCATAAAAATAAAACATAATATAATTTTTGTTTCATTCAAGCCCAGATGATCATAAGAGGGCTTCAGTAAAAAATATATATTAAAGTTAGGTGGAACAGGAAATAAAAGTGCTATAATTTGAAATAGTTAATTAAAAAGCAGATTTTACAAAGAAATAATCATGAAAATAAATTTGAGATAAATTGATGAATAGTGAATAGTAATTTTGAAACCTTGAATTTGGTGAATTCTGGTTCTATTGTCAAAGATATTAAAAATGTTCAAGGTCAAAATAGTTATACAAATATTTCTATGTGTCATTAGGCTTATCTCTGCCGATTTATTTCTGAATAAACCGCATTCAACAATATTTCACTTCACCTTTCTGGTCAAATATAAAATTAGTGGACTAATTACCTTAATGACAATGAAAGTGATGAAATATATAATGCTACTAAATCAAATGGACAAAATGACAGCATATTAACATATTTGTTTGCTGTTATCAAGCATTTTATTGAAAGCCTTCATTACAAGAAAGATGATCATCAGAAATTTTAATGAATCTAAAATTTCCAAAACTTCAAGACTTTAGATGGTATAAAGATATCTTCCTCACCAAAGTTCTATTTAGAGAAGATTGATTTCAATCATTTTGGAAAAGAAGATTTATTTCTGAACTTTCAATTTTTTTTTGCTGAATGAGTAAGAACTGCAATAAAAATAAGGAAACGATTCCATATGGCTCCCTAATTTATGGTGAAATTATAAATTACAACAATAAAGAAGGGTTGTCATTATGCAATGACATGAAACTCAAAAGTAAAAGAGTTGAGAGTCAACGAGAACTCGAATCATTTTGTGAACAATATGGTTTCAAAAACATCTTAGCTCCTTCAAAACATAAAAAACAAAATAAATCATATCCAAAATATTTCAGAAAAAGGTTCTATAAAAGAGATGAAAAATCTCAAAAATCTAACAAAAATATTACTTGGGAATGCAAACAAACTAGGATATTATTCTAGCAAGTGTCAAATGATAAAAAAAATAAAAATAAACAATCTCCAAATAGATGAAGAGATAAAGAATGAACTTTTACATTTGATTACCTCTAGTTCTAAAGCAAATTCAGAATCCGATGAAGATTCAGATTTTGAAGAAAGTTCCAATTCTTCAAACTTTAGTAATGACAAAGATATTTGCGAAGTCATTTCTAAAGAAAATGAAATTATTCAAGAAGTAAATGAGAGGATAGAAGATACCCAATTAAAAAGGAAATTCAACCAATTATTAACACCACAAGAATGACCAAGAGAACAATTTAATATATCTCAACTAATGAATAGATTTAAACAAGAATTCGTATCCAAAGTTACAAGTTTTGATTTGAGATCAGAAATCAATGAAATGAAAAATTTAATATAAAGTTTGAACATCAGATGAAAGATGTAAAAATGGAAGTCATCCTAAAGACAAAATCTTCAGAAAATAATATTCCTGCAACAAGTAAATTAGAAATTGAATCACAAGAATCTGAGTCAGAAGAAGAAGAAGAAAAAGTTAATGTAATCAATATAATCCAACTTAAAAAATGGTAGTGTCAAATGACAATTATAGTAAACAAAGAATTAAAGATAAAATCTCGAGTCTTTATTGACTGTGGAGCTTATCAAAATTGGAATACGGAAAGATTAATTTCTACAAAATATTTTGATCAAACGACTGAGCGACTATATGGAATTAGTGGAACGAAATTATATATACGATATAAATTTTCAAAAACTCATGTTTGTAATTCAAATATTTGTTTCAAAAATATTTTCTATTTGGTAAAAGATTTGGATCAAGAAGTGATCCTTGAAACACATTTTATTTACAAATTTACGCTTCTCAAGAAAATGCAGAAGATTAAAAACTATAATTCTGGAATAAGAAATTATTTTTAAATTTACTAATCGTCCTTCATATAAAGACGTGAATGCTCTCAAACAAGTTTCAATCTCAAAATAATTAATAATATTTAATTATAAAAAAAACGACATATCAAGTTTATCAAAGAAGATATTAAATATAAACGAACTGAGAACAAATTCAAGAACATAAAACTAAGAAAAAAATGAAACAAATTGAATCAAAAATATGTTCTACTATCCCAAATGTATTTTGGATTAGAAAGAAACATATCGTTTCCTTACCATGTATTTCCGATTTTAGTGAATCAAGAATCTTCACAAAATCAATACAAATTCAAATGAATAAAGAATTACTTGATTATTGTGTTAAAAGAAATAAATGATTTGTTGGAGAATCTCATTGGAGTTTTCAGCCTTTTATGTCAACAATCAAAGTAAAATAGAAAGGAGTGCTCCAAAATTAGTTATTAACTACAAGCTTTTAAACAAAGTCCTTCAATTGATCATATATCATTTTCCTCAAAAGAAAGATCTATTAAATACACTTCCCAAATCAGTAATATTTTCTAAATTTGATATGAAATCTGAACAAATCCTGATTGCTGAACAAGATAAATACAAAACTGTATTTGATGTTCCATTTGGTCAATATGAATGTAATGTAATGCCATTTGAATTAAAGAATGTTCCTTCAAAATTCCAAAAAATCATGAATGATATTTATAATCCATATCAAAACTTTTCAATTGTTTATATTGATGATATTCTAGTTTATTCAGAAAGTTTAGAATAACATTTCAAACATTTAAATATCTATTTTAATATAATAAAGTCAAATGGATTAATAGTTTCTGCTAAGAAAATAATTTTATGTCAAACTAAAATTAATTTTTTAGGACGTGAAATTTATCAAGAAATGATTACTCCAATCCAGAGAAGTTTAGAATCTTCAAGTAAATTTTTGGATGAAATTTTAGACAAAACCAGTCTTCGGCAATTTTTAGAATGTGTCAATTATGTGGCCGATTTTGTACAAAATATTAGGCAAATATGTGAACCATTTTATCAAAGACCTAGAAAAAACCCTCCAAAGTGGATTCAAGAATACACAATAGCAGTCAAGACCATTAAATAAGCCGTAAAAACTCTTCCATGTCTCAATATTGTAAATCCGACCGCCTTACTCACCGTAGAAACCGTTGCCTCAGACATAGGATATGGAGGGATTCTCAAACAACAAATTCATGATCAAGAACAATTAGTTCGATACTATTCAGGAATATGTATTGGTGCTCAAAAGAACTATCCTACTCTCAAAAAGGAAATTTTATCAATAGTACTATATATTACCAAATTTCAAGACAATCTTATCAATAAATCATTTCTTGTCAAAAAGGATTATAAAGTTTCAAAAAATGTTCTACAAAAAAGATGTAAAGAATCTTATCTCCAAACAAATCTTTGCAAGGTGATAAGCTATTTTGTCATATTTTGATTTTGAAATTCATTTTTTACCTAAAGTCTGAAGAATCCAACGTTTTACCAGATTCTCTTACAAGAGAATTCTTGCAAGGTAGGAACCAAAACTCTATAAATAGGGAGATAGCTCAAGAGAAAAAAGAGAGAATGAGAGAAAGAAAGAAAAAATGAGTGCGAAAGAAAAGAGTAAGAAAACTTATTTTGATCAAGTTTTGTTAGAAAGTGTTAACTCAAGCACAGCTTCAATGTCTTTACAAAAAATAACTCAAGCATCTAAACCTTCAGATTCTCAAGCCTCATCAAGCCCATATCAAATTTCAAATACTTTTCAAGTCTTAGGAAGTATCCCTAAGTCAAAAGATTTTCAAACTCAGGTAAAACCCCCTTTCAAGCCAGTAAAACCATTTGATATATGTCCTTCCAAACCCTCTCAAACTTCAAAACCAACCAATTTCAAAAACAATAATTCTATTTGTTCCTAAAAGTTTGACAATTTTTTTGACAAATCGTCACTTGGCGGCCCCAAGTAGCATGCCAAGTACCACGGTTCTTTCAAAAAAGCAGTTGAAACAATATCTGGAAAACTGTCATGTCATCAATCGGTCTCAAAAAACCCAAAAACTTCAATACCATACAAAACCAAGATTTTTACCAGTGATAAAAATGAAAAGAACTTGGTCCAAAAAATATTTTTCCCTTGAATAATGCCTTTCAAAAGTCTTACCCGAAGGATTCTGGTATATACCAGAGAAGATAAAGAAATCAAGAGTTTTTTATGAGTTTATTCTCAAATATATAAACTCGGTTGAAATTACTCATAACCCATGCCCTCAAGAATTTTTTATTTTATTTTTTAAAAATCAAGATTTTTAAAGTTTAAACTAACATCCATGAGAAAACAAGAGGTTTGCTATTCAAGAAAAAGTTTCACCTTCAAAGTTCAATTATTTTGATTATATAACGGTATGGTACGAAGTGTTTTTTATTAGATCAGTTTCCCACTCCTGGGTTATTATGTTCGATCATAAATGCCGAAACTCTTTTTCAAATTGGTTTCAAGATTGGTTCGTATTCTTTGGACTTGAGGAAGAGATACTTCCCAGTCTCCTTTCTCGAGGTTTCAAGTACCTCAAAGAAAAAGGAACAAAACTTCACTAAATTCAACTATTTTTTCCATTTTCAATAACTTTTAAATTATTATGAATTTTCTGTTAGGATGTTAGGATTTTCAAATTGCAAAAATGCTTTTTCTGACTATGTTCTAAAGAAAATAGTTAGACATCTCAAGATCAAGAGGGGGCGAAAAGTTCTCAGAAACTAAAGCGTGTTCGAAAGCCGTCCAAGCATGGCTCGTTGGTTGCGAGAATCAATAAAAAAGAGAGAAACAAGTTTTCTCCAAA
>CAIGRO010094012.1:0-10817 GCA_903798355.1 Fraxinus baroniana | reverse complement strand
AAAATTATACCAATCAAACATACTAAATTAACAATTCTCTGCAAAATAATTTCTAGGCAATTATTTTCCTTGAAATTCATTTTCTTTCCACCATTGCAATCAAACTGACCCTTATGGAAACAAGGAAAAAACTACTTGTACATAATTTCTTACCTAATGATTTACATAAGAGACAAATGGCGCCCCTGTATTGGTGTGGGGCTTCGATGGGGCCCGACTCCCCACCAATAGGGGGTGCCATTTGTCCATTATGTAAACCATTAGGTAGGAAATTATGTACTTCTAGCATAGTTCATAGAAACAATATCATGGTCATGTATTAAAAGCCTAGAGCCGTCCAGAACGAAATTGTGTGAGTTGGCTTATTTCATGCATTCGAAAGAAGGAAAATATGTTCGATGTGGTATAAATCATCATATGGTCGGATAGAGAGTAGAAATATACCGCTATGTCCTATGTGAATCTTTAATTGTTTACAAAAACTCATGCATTCCTGTATGTTTGCATCTGTCATAAAGATATAGTCGGATCACATATTGAATATGTTTTACTTTAATCGAGAGATATTGTTAAATAAGTTAGGAGCATTGATTCTTCAATATTTCCATCGTGTGTTAAGGTGTAGAACTAGGTTTAAAGAAGACTATTATATAGGGATTTGTAATCCTAGTATATTCATCTTACATTGGGAAAGACTTCACTTTGCATTCGACATCAATTTCATTTGGTTAAATTCATCACTTATAATTGCATTCGTATTATCATTGTAGTTAGAAGTTCATCGTAATAAACAACTTATTTTTATTATTTCGGTTAAGGTCGCGATAATTTGAATTAGAACTAATCAATCATTGTGGGACGATACTCGAACTCAAAAAGTTCACTTTATTACTTGTTAACGAACCGTACACTTGCGGTGATTGTAATTCGAAATATTTTTTTCGTGAATAGAAAATGTATTATTTACTAGCGTTTTAACCGATGGAGCATCTTTAACTGAATGGAGATTGATCACACGTTGATCTCAATGTTGGACCTTTTGTATGGTTTCAATGTGATCACCCTCACCGTCGGAATCGAAAATGAACTATATGGAATTGTTGATTATTGATAGAAGGCCTATCGAAAATATGCATTTCACTCATTTAAGTTCATCATTCATTAGTCAAGTTCATTCACGTCTTTTGTAATTATTCATGCACACATTAATGCACGAGTTTATTCATGTATTTTTCACATGTATTATATCAAGAATTAATTTGCATTTTAATATCTAGTACATGTGTTAGATTAGATTCAAGTTTTATGAAGCTTATAAAACGCTACTGATTGTACTCCTTTTCACCAAGTTATTTTGGAGTCTTTAAAGAAATAAAGCAAGTGTTTACTTGAAATGTTATTTTTTTCTCTTTTAAAAGTTATTGTTCCATCTCCAAGTTTCAAACAAGGTCTGAATAAAACGGCATCTGGGTCACCCAGGGATGAAGCAGCTAAGGGCAATAACCTTAATAAATCAGTTGCGCGTGAAATTCCCAGCTCCAAGGGATGTCTCGAAAATGTTTCTATGTGCTCTAAGAAAAGAGGATCTGCGACCCTCGACAGTCAATACGGTCCTGATGGTAGAGCTTGCTGAGTAGAACCCATAGAAAGTTGGCTTAAGTGAATCTTTTGAAAAGAATGTATAAATTGATAACAATTTGGATCCTAGGATCATAAAGTCCAATTCCAAAGCCACGACACTGGAGTAGCTTGAAATCTTTCTTGTAAACTTAATTTAATGATCCACCTGAAATGTTTTGGATTGGTGCCGGTTTGTCTCGATATTTGAAAGGAAAAAAATGCAGTTCCTAAAGGATAAAATGGATTTTATTCGCCCGGAAGTATTCCAATATGGTTAGAATCGATCCAACAGTGGCTTGTCATGCCTTGAAAGTCAACACCAAAGTGAAGTTGATAATTCAAATGCAAAGGCCAATATGACGTCATGGAAAGGCTTGCTACCTGATGAGTGTAATTTCTACACTTATTTAGGATCTAGAATAACTACATTTAACAGTTTTTTTGATAAAATATATTCTAAATTGTTATATTTTATGTTTAATAGGTAAAACACTTTGAATGAAAAAGGAATTGAAGGAAGAAAGCAAAATATAATGAAAAATGGCAAAATCCAAAATACAAGGACTAACTTGTATTCCGTGAAAAAGTTGAAGATTTGGAAAGCAAATATTAATTAATTGGGCCTCAATTTGGATGGACTTTAGTTGGATTAAAAACAATTAAGTTTACATATACACAAAAGAAAGTCGAGGAAAAGAAAAACCGAATTACACAGCTGAGGAGAAAACAGATACACGCAAGAGGAAGCTGAATGATGGAGTAAAAAATTGTGGCTGCAAAAATCAGTTTACATATACACAAAAGCGGCTGAGTGGAGATTATATATATATACACACACACACAAGTCTATTAAAGAAAAAAGGTAGCAGAGAAGAATTGGCAACTTAAATTGGAAATTCGATCATGTTTCATCAATTTTTGATGATTTCACTCCACTTTTGCATGTTTAATTTCAATATTATGCTATGCTAGATTTTTACTTTGCTAAAGATATAGATGAACCCTTGTTTTCAAACTTTTAGTATTAATTAATTATTTTAACGTTAATTTGTTTGAATGAGTGGATGTTTATGATGGTGTAGTTTGCTTTTCAATTAATTGGCCATTAGTTGAATTGTTTGTGAATTTTATTGTTATTGAGAGAGATAATAAGATTTTAGCACATAGTAATAAACATTGTAAGGTTCGATAGAGGATATATATTCTAGTTCATTAATGCATTTATCATGTTCGTATTTTTCATCGAGAGATAGGAAGGTCACATGAGGGGAATATATTTAATTGCTATCGACATAGGCTTTTAAATGAATTTGGAACTTCGACCAACTCGTATGATAACAAATTGTCATTTTAATTGTTAAACTAAAATTGGATGANTTCGTTAATGCATTTATCATGTTCATATTTTTCATCGAGAGATAGGAATGTCATATGAGGGGAATATATTTAATTGCTATCGACATAGGCTTTTAAATGAATTTGGAACTTCGACCAACTCGTATGATAACAAATTGTCATTTTAATTGTTAAACTAAAATTGGATGAATAAGGGGAATTCTAGATCTTAGTAATGCATCTCAAAATTTTGATAAACTTTTACTTTGATTTCTAGTACATATAAATTAGATACATATTTATTATAAACTATTATTGCTAGTCGATTAAGATTATTTTAATTTTAACTCTATAAAACATGTAGTCCTCGTGGGTTCGATACTTTACACACTGTTATATTACTTGATCACGACCCTATTTACTTGCGGGTTTTCAAACAGTCACCTCCCAAAGCATATACACACTCATGCACATTTACCTTCTTCTTCAAAGTCAATGACCATGATAAAACTGTTAGTTTGATGTCCTTGGAGTAGTATTTTGTAAAATGACATTATGAATTAATATTCGATTATTCGTGTGTTATATTTTGAAACAATTATCTAAGGTTCCACGATCATATAAGTGTAAACAATGTTTAAACCATCTAAACATGAACAATGCCTAAACCATCTAAACATGCTTCAATGATTCGAAAAGCATATGGTTCAAATGCGGAATAAAACGAAACCAAAAAACATACCTCCAGCCATTATTTCTCACACACGCTAAAGGATTCGGATTTCGGTGCTTCTAAACCTCCTCTCAATCTCAATTACATGGTGTATTTTTTACTGTAGAAGATTGAAAGGCTTAGGGACCCAACCAGTGGAAAAAACTGAATAAATATAAGCTCTATCCATCATAGAGCAATTCTCAATCAAACGAAAACGTGGAAAAAGAAGTTGGGAAGTTATTTTGAACATTATTCACGTCCTTAAGAGATGAAAATTTTGGACCACATTCAGATTCAGTTTACTTCATGGGAAGTAAACTAACATTCTCCCACTTGGTCATATATTCCATCATTCACATAGTAAGAAACCAAATACATGAATCATGGCGATATTTTCTCTAAATGCGAGTATTATCTTTCATGTATCACAATGCATCATGTCTGTTCAACTCTAGCCCACGTTACTCAATGAATAAACCATATGTTTATTCTAGGTCCAAACATCAATGATATTTCTCAAAATAAATGTGTACACATGGAAAAATAAATATGAGAAAACATTACAAATAGAGTATCATTCAATTAACATTCGTTCTTACAACGAAAATAACACAAAGGAACCAGGTCCCATTCTTTCTACACGATCCTTAAATTTTAATGGTGGCATGCCTTTTGTTAAAGGATCTGCAATAATCAATTCTGTGTTAACGTGTTCAATAACACTATTTTCTCTTTATCACGTTCCCTTATGGCTAGATACTTAATGTCGATGTGTTTGCTTCAACTACCACTTTTATTATTTTTAGCCATAAATATTGTAGCTAAATTATCACAATATATTCTTAATGACCTAGAAATCGAATCTACAATTTTAAGCCTTGTTATGAAACTCTTCATCCATACACCATGCAACATAGCCTCAAAACAAGATATGAACTTAGCCTCCATAGTGGAAGTAGCAGTCAAAGTCTGCTTTGCGCTTTTCTAAGATATAGGTCCACCAGCAAACATAAAGATGTATCCCGATGTTGATTTTCGTGAATCAACACAGCCAGCAAAGTCAGAATCAGAGTAACCAATCACTTTCAGATTATCTGTCTATCTGTACATAAGCATGTAATCTTTGGTCCCCTGAAGGTACATTATCACTTTCTTTGCAGCTCTCTAGTGGTCCACACCTGGATTACTCTAATATCTTCCCAACATCCCAACAATAAATGTAATGTTAGGTCTTGTGCATACCTGAGCATACATTAGGCTTCCAATAGCAGAAGCATAAGGAATGTTCTTTATTTGTTTCCTTTCAAGTTCATTTTTCGAGCACTGGTTCAAATTAAATTTATCAGTCTTCACAATAGGAGCTATACTTGGTGAACAATCTTTCATCCGAAAAACCTAAAACACCTCGAGATCTGTCCAATTGGATCTTAATACCAATGACATAAAATGCATCACCCATATCCTTCATCTCAGAATTTTTAGAGAGAAATTATTTCACATCATATAGTAAACCACTATCATTGGTTGCAAGTAAAATGTCATCCACATACAAAATAAGAAAACAAGTCTTACTCCCACGGACCTTCTGGTATATATATTGATCCACAATGTTCTCTCCAAATCTAAATGAAGAGATAACATCATGAAATTTCAAATACCACTAACAGGAAGCTTGTTTCAATCCATAAATAGATTTCTTGAGCTTCCACACCAAATGCTCACTACCACTAGAGGAAAATCCTTCTGGTTGTTTCATGTAAACCTCTTCCTCTAGATCTCCATTAAGAAAAGTTATTTTCACATCCATTTGTTGCAACTCCAAATTGAAATGTGCAACCAATGCCATGATAATACAAAGTGAATCTTTCTTTAATACATGAGAGAATGTTTCCTTGTAGTCGGTTCCTTCCTTTTGAGTGAATCCTTTAGCAACGAGTCTTGCTTTATATATTTCAATGTTGCCTAATGAGTTTTTCTTCTTTCTATAGACCCACTTATATCCTATGGCTTTTGCACCATCAGACAACTCAATAAGATCGTAGATTTCATTAGATGCCATAGAATCCATCTCATCTTTCATGGCATCGTACCATAAACCTGATTCTTTACAATTCATGGCTTGTAAAAATGTTTCAGGATCGTTTTTAACTCAATGTTATAGTCCGATTCTTGCAGATACACAACATAATCACTAAGAATCACTGATTTCCTTGCTCTAGTAGACCTCCTTAATGTTGTATCAACATCTCCATGAGGATCATGTTGTTCAACAATTTCTGGCAATTCTTGAATATTTTGATTTACTAGATTGTCGTTGCAGCTTGTGGAACTTCAACAATTGGTTGTCTAACACCTGTTTGAACTTGAGAGGTGTTGTGAATGACGATCAATCTGCCACTTGAAGTAGAATGTTGAACATCAATATGATTCTTTTCAGAAACAGTGTCCTGGAAACGATCGCTCCTACTAATCAAGTCATTCTTAAGAAACTTCATATTTATTGACTCCACAATCCTAGTGCTATGAGATGGACAATATAATCTGTATCCTTTAGACCTTTCGACTTATCCAATGAAATATCCACTAATGGTCCTTGGGTCTAGCTTCTTTTCATGTGGATTGTAAACTCTTACTTCAGAAGGGCATCCCCAAACACGTATATGTCGCAAACTCGATTTCCAAACTTTCAATAATTCAAATGGTGTCTTTGGGACAGCCTTGGTTGTAACTCGATTTAATATATACACTGCTGTTTTAAGAGCTTCAGTCCACAAGGATTTAGGTCACAAGGATTTAGGAAGTTTGAAGTTACTTCGCATACTCCTCACCATGTCCATTAAAGTTAGATTTCTTCTTTCTACTACACCATTTTAGTCTGGGGAACCAGGCATGGTGTATTGGGCAACTATCTTATACTCTTAAAGAAACTTCGTAAATGGACCAGGTGCTTGTCCATCATCGGTGTATCAACCATAATATTCCCCATCTCTATCTATTCTCACAATCTTCATTTGTTTTCTACATTGGTTCTCTACGTCGGCCTTAAAAACTTTAAAGGCATCTAGTAATTCTTTCTTGTTATGAAGCAAGTAGATATACATATATAGTGAATAATCATCAATGAAAGAGATGAAGTATTTCGGACCACTACAAATGTCTGAATGTATGATCTCTAATATGTTTGTACTATTTTTAACACCTTTCTTAGACTTGTTAGTCTGCTTTCCTTTAATGCAATCCACAAAAGTGTCGAAATCAGTAAAATTCAAAGTATAAAGTACTCCATCATTTACTAATCTCTTAATCCTTTCTATGAAGATATGTCCCAATCTCTGGTGCCACAACATAGAAGAATTCTCATTCATAACACAGTTTCATACTAGTGTAAACATGCATAGTATTATAAGTAATATTATTTTGCAAATTAATAGAAAAAAGACCATCAGACAATGTACCATTCCCAAAAAGATCAGATTTATAACATAAATTGAAAGATGTTTCTAAAAAATTAAAGGAATACTCCAAAGGTACAAGTCTTGCAACTGAAATCAAGTTCCTAGAAAAATTTGGAATGTAAAATGTCTTTTTCAAATTCAAAATAAAACCACNAAAAAGATCAGATTTATAACATAAATTGAAAGATGTTTCTAAAAAATTAAAGGAATAATCCAAAGGTACAAGTCTTGAAACTGAAATCAAGTTCCTAGAAAAATTTGGAATATAAAATGTCTTTTTCAAATTCAAAATAAAATCACTACTTAAAACTAAATTGCATGTTCCAATTGCCTCCACATGTGAGCGCATCTTGTTTCCTGAATAAATGCACTGCTCACTTTCCACTGGCTTCCTTAGGTTTCGCATACACTGCACAGTATTTGAAATATGAATTGTAGAACCAGAATTAATTCATCATGTGTTATAAATAACATCAACCATATTAGATTTATAACAGACAAATGAGATTGGTTTACCTTTCTTCTCAAGCCATTTCTGGAATTTTGTGCAATCCTTCTTCATGTGTCTCTTCTTTTTGCAGAAGAAGCACTTGGATTCCTTTTTTATTCCACCTTGGGACGGTAATTTACTTTTTCTTTTCTTTTTGGCTTGATTTACGTCCTTTCCTTACGTTGCCATCAATGCACTTTCATCCATTTTCATTGTCAGTCTCCCTTCTTCTTGAACACACATGGCTAGAAGTTCATTAATTGATCACTTATCCTTATGCGTGTTATAAGATATATTGAAGGGTCCATATTGATGTGGAAGAGTGTTCAAAATATAGTGTACAAGCAAAGACTCAGACATATCAACCTCAGGAGTCTTCAATTGAGTAGCAATGTCCCTCATTTGCATGATGTGCTCACGCACACCTCGTACAGTAGTGATCTTCATGGATGAAAACTTCGTAATCAGGGTGTTGGCAAATGGCAAGTGTTTTATTTGAAGTCTCAAACTGCTCATCAATAGCCTTTAGCAATGCCTTGACATTTTTATGCTCTTCAACGGAACCACGAATACTAGTAGAAATCTTAGTCTTTATGAACATCATACTGAGGCATTGGATCAGTCCCATCGTTCATAAAGAGCAATTTCATCCGGAGTGCTGGTCGAAGTAATTTCTGGTTCGTCTTTTCTAATGGCATAATCAATGTCCATCCATCTCAAATAAATAAGAATTCTCTCCTTCCATACTTTATAATTATCACCCTTTAATTCAAAAATATAGCAAGGAACATCAGAGAAATTAGCAGGTTGCGAAACTGCATAAATTAAATATATATACTTACAATTCAAATTGAGACTAACAAACATAAATCATGATTTACCAATGTAAAATCATGCTCCAAAATTATGAATCTTGTGACATAAAACTTGCATGTGGGTTAAAGTCCTACGTAATTAGATTCATGTATAAATCTTTTGATAAAACAATCAAATCACGTTTCAATTCCTAATTCCTATGGTAATTAGGAAAATAATTTAATATTTTATCCTAGTTGATCATACAAATATAATAAAAATTCCTGTGGGATAAAATTTATTATATTAAATATGATCAACCATTTCGGCTGCCACCAAGTTTTAATTGTTATTTTTTTTAACAATTCATCTTCTACCTTCAGTCGGGTCTATTTGACCTGGTTGTGACCTAAATGTAAACCTAACGGTTTCTACACTTTTCGGATATTAAAAACTACATTTCAAATCCCAGAAAGCTTAGAAATCCAATTTTCTAATGATTCCTAACCTTATTTTTTATCAAAAACGTATGAGACAATATCTTGAAATCTAAGAAAACTTCTGCAAATATTTTAGGAGAATTGTTGAGAGAAAATGAGCAAGGCAGAGGTAAACAAGGCTCTAATACCAATTGTAAACAATGTCTAAACCATCTAAACATGCTTCAATGATTTGAAAAGAATATGGTTCAAATACAGAATAAAACGGAACCGAAAAACATACCTCCAGCCATTGTTTCTCTCACACGCTAAAGGATTTGGATTTAGGTGCTTCTAAACCTCTTCTCAATCTCAATTAGATGGTGTATTCTTGGTCGTAGAAGATTGAAAGGCTTAGGGACCCAACCGGTGGAAAAAACTGAATATATATACACTCTATCCATAACAGAGTAATTCTCAACTGAACAAAAAAGTGGAAAAAGCAGTTCGAAAGTTATTTTGAGCATTATTCACGTCCTTAAGAGATGGAAAATTCGGACCACATTCAAATTCAGTTTACTTCATGGAAAGAAAACTAACAATAAGATGTCACAAATTATATACTCGATGGTTCGAGTATAGTGAGACATAATTCATGACTTGATCAAAATATATCTTTTACAATCGGTACATAAAATTGGACACTTTATGTTGATATGATTGTATTGTTCTTATTAAAATTTGTTTAGATTTGGGAATAGGAACAATAATATATTTTGATGCACATTGAACAGGACCACTCAGATGACTCATTTGCGGTCGCTCGAAATGAGACTCTACTCAATTATCAAATGAGTCACCTAAATCATGAATGAGTAATGTATCTTTGATTGCTAGTTTAAGTTCTTGAGGCACCAATAAGTGAAGTCTCAATTAGAATATTGATCCCGGTGCTTTGGGAATCTGCGCGAAACAATTAGAGATCATATAATTGCAATAATGGAATCCATTACATTATGATGAGACAATTGTTACTCTGAGACATTTTCTATAGGCATTTAAATTTGACATCAGTATTCTGACGATGAGATCGTCAGGCTTTATATCATGATTTGTTTACAACAAATTTATTTTAGCGGATAGTAAATGTTGAAAGGGAAAACTAGTCTTTTTTGTCAATTTCAACATGTTGATAGTCAAACGGAGGTTGACTTGTGGAGTGATGATCGAAGGTATTGTTATCGAATCATAGTTTGCATCCATAATTATCATTCGACTTAAGAGTGCAATTTTAGTTTTTTTGGTAGAATAAACCAGGATTAATAGATGTATCTTAATTGATCAATAATTAACCAAATTAGAGACATATATTGAAGCTTGGGTCTTGTGAATACGGTTAGATCTCTCTTGGCTCTAATAAAGATGTGTGACTTAGTTGGTTTACTACAATAAAATCCAAAGAAAATTGTGCAATTACAAAACCCTAATTGAATATTATAAATATGTTCTTTTATGAGCTCATTTTAATAGGTTTAAAATTAACCACACTCTTCATATTTCTCAAAAAAGAAGCATCTAAAAGAGAACAGGAAGGTTCGGGAGGAAGTTTTGGCTAGAAAATTAGGAAGGCCGCTTTAAGATCCCTTAAAGTAATTATTTACCCTTGTGTACGAGGATTTAAAATATAAATCCAATAATTTCAAAGTGATCTATATCCACCATTCATACGGATTTAATGGACAAAGAAAAAATAATTTCCTCTTGTGATAATTAAATCCAATAACCAACTAAAACAATCGTTAATGATTGGGAAGTCAGATTTTCCTTCCTAAAAAAATCCCCCTTCCACCAATCTTCACATAGACTTGCAATTTCCCACAACGAAATCGAATCCAACTTAAACAAAATCTAATTATCATGCAACTCCTGCATCGCAACAAATAAATCAGAAGCTGAGATTAATTTTTTTCGGATTGAACATACATGTG
>CAIGRO010094001.1:0-13571 GCA_903798355.1 Fraxinus baroniana | reverse complement strand
GATTGTTTTGATAAAATTATATAGATAAATACGCGCATAATTGACTTTTCCATTTATTAGGAGAAATAAACTAAAACTATCTTATATTAGGAATAGAAAGTCTTGACTTGACTAAAGAATAAGATGAAAGATATTTGTGTCTTTTTATCAGAGAATGTCAACCATGATGTCAAATTAAGTGTACATGTAACAAAATCGTTGTTAAAATCGATCATTTACTCAATGACAATGCCAATTCACAGATAGTTTTGGTAGAGGCCCTAAGGTCCCAACAAATTTGTCAGGAACAACTTTCAGAATAAATAGTCATATGAGGATAATTCTAGGTCCTGTATGGGAGGGATTCTCCTTTTCTTAGAGAATTAATTATTATGTCGTTTTTCTTGACTCTCTCACACACCATAACAGCCACAATTGTGGAAAATGGACCGTTGCTGGCTTCAACGGTCAGAAAATACAACAAAATGTCACTTTTAATCAGCAATAGACAAGCCCTAGAGAGGTGTTTATCAGGAGGAGGTCACCTACCTGCCTAGAGGGGTAGATTAATATCGAAACTTAAGTGGATTAGAGACCAATTAAAGTTGGGCTATCCTTAATAAATGGGTTTACCTAAGCATTGAAGACGTGACAATTTACCTTAATAAATGGATAACCATCACGCTCCATCAAATTTGGTAAGACCTCCATAAGGCAACTTCAGCATCGCCTTAGATGCATTGTATTTGTAAGTCTCTTGCTCACTGAAGTTACAAAGCAATACTTTGAGGCTCATAAAAATACAATGTCGAGTAATTTTTAACCTCAACAAATATGGTCAATCTTATGAAAATGTATTTTTTGTACTAGGCAGCTTAAGTAAAAATGCCTACCAAATTATAGTAATAGCACTGCATATACATTAAACAATAACAATTTACCAAACTGATCAAATTATCATTTGCAATAAAGTAGCAACTTGCTAATGAATATACAAGTGGAGTGGTTATGTGGGTTACAAGTTTCCAATCAACTGAACATCTGTTTGCCAGCAGCAAATGGATGTTGCCAAACACACTCAAGAAAAATCCTTTCATTACACATCGACGAGGACACGCGCTAGCTCACTGCCAAAGACACTCAAGCACCTTAAAAAGAAAATCGCTTCATTACATATTGAACACCACAACAATCTTCAGTTTCTATGTCCCCGAATTTGTAATCAGCTCCAAGAGCTCAACAGCCTCTCTTAATCTTCTCTCTGCCAGCCCTTTTGCCACCAAGTTCCGATTGTAACTACATCAAGACAACCAAAGAAATTCTCTTTCATATGGGGATGATGATATTATTGTTTCAAACATAATGTAATATTGATGACGGTGGAATCCTGTTATGTAGGACTGGATAGTAGTGGATATGATAAGGAAGAAAAACACGTTAACATCTCGTTTGTTATCTTGTGCAATATTGTCGAGTACAATGTAGCATCAGGGAGTTCTTTTTACTGCACGACTAACCTCTTATCATTTCCAGCCTTCCTTGCAAGTTCTACCACAAGGTTGTGTAACCTCCTCAAAAGACCTGGTGAATTGTGTATGGCGTCTACACCTCTCTGGTTCTGACATATTTTCTTCAAAAGTTCAGATGCAATGAAATATGCTTCCTCCTTGTTCCTACAAAGTATTTCAAAAATAAAAATGACTCTAATTAAACAAAATGGTTACAACCAAATGTCCAATAAATTCAGACGCGCACCGTAGAAACTCCCACAGAATTGTTTCCACTGATCCCTGATTCTCAATTACAAGTTCGGTGAGATGTGGATATCGTGCAAGGTTTCTTAGAGTAGAGAGTGCATGCTTAAGTACTTGTTGATCTGGGATGCTACGGCTGACAGAGCGGATCAGCTTCAATAATGTGCCTACAGCACCCACAGCAACAAGTTCTTCACAACATTTCTGTGAATGTTCTGTAGCCATATCTGCATAACATTAGAAAAAAATCGAACTTTAATAACTTCACCCAGATTCGAAGCCTCTAGGCTGAAAAAGGATGCACCTAATTCCAACAATTATACAAGGTTCTCACTGAAGTTGACTCGGTATGACTTAGAATTGCTAATTTAAAGAAAATAAAGTTAAAAAATGTTAATGCATACTTCACGAACGAAAATGAGATGCTCACCCAAAGTTGCACAGGTATGCAGAATACCACTGACACTTCTCATACTCAGAAGTTCTGTAAGTGCTGCAACGAGTCTGTTTATTAATCGCAAACTATCGTCTACATTAGCAGCAGATTGTTGCACTCTCAATCTCAAATCCAGTAATTGAGCTCTGGAATCTTTCCTAGCAAGGTAACCTTTCCAATATGACTGCCAAAGAGAAATCCAAGAAAAACAATTACAGGGAGAAATGAACGCCATCACTTGCACAAAAATGCTTCCATGGCACCATCACTAACAAGTATCAAACACAAAAGTTAAGAGAAGGAAATAATTATGTGGAATTTCTCTTTTTTCTTTAAAAAAGAACTACTTAAATGGAGATAAAGTTGGGCGATATCTGTATATAAACAGGAAATGACAAAGTAAAGATCCTGACAACATGATTCATTCATTCCATATAGCAGTGTCAAAAGAAAAATGACTCACCTGAATTACAACAATACGCTGTCTCTTTATTGCAGCAATTCGTCTTGCAATCCATCCTCGAAATTGCGATTGAATAACAATTACTGACTTTATTTTGACTCTGAGTAGTAGAACATTCCTCCACCATCTTTGTAACTTCAAAACTGATTGCAGAAATATCTTCAATTCAAAGCCCTGGAAGCTATCTCTTGCTGTCTTACGATAGCAAGAAGCTCCTGGATTGACAAAAGGTCGAGGTAGTTACAGTTCAATACAAGCAAGTTCAAATAAGAGAGATTCAATTTAAAAACAACTAACCTAGAAGCCTCTTTCTAGTATTCTCTCCCCTGACGAACCGTTGGATGTCAATAGCAGCACTCTTGAGAGAAAGAAAGGCCGTACGACAATTGAAGTACCAGAAAGCACTTTGGATCTTCCTAGCAGCATCCTTTTGGCACAAAAATTCACTCCTTTGCAACCACCCACGGCAACAGTTCTACATTCATTTAAAAGAGAGAGTGCTTTCATAAATACAAGGTAGCACATTATTATGAAACCAAATTTAATGAGTATAAAATTATTAGATAATTCAAAAAGATAATCGCAGAACTTAACTTAGTCATTTATCTTTGTAACACATAGCTGACCAAGTGAAGGACAAGATTTAGGAGATGAAAGCCAAGGAAAGCATACACAATCCTAACCTGACTGCAGCTCTAAACTCATTTGAAAATTTAGTGCTTTAGAAAATACAAGGCATAGTGTTGGGGGAAACAATTATCTATGAGAATAAATATAGAGGATGATTCCCAAAGATATTCATACCAATGTAGTATACTCGATCATTTATGTTCATAAGCTACTTTGCTAACCAAGTGAAGGACGAGATAGAGAATCAAAAAAGAGCATAAACAATTCCTGGACGTCTAAACATTCCCAAGAGGAGAAAAATTCTAATTCGAAAAGTCAGCCTAGTCCAATATAAGACAAATAACCTCTGGTTAAGTACTAGATTCAGAAATTAATATCCTTTCTTTTTTAGCAGAAAGAAAATGGACAACATTATGCTCTTCAAAAGATATTCCTCCATGTTTGGGAGCAACTCACTTGCATCATAACAATGAGAGACTTTTGCCTGTAAAAAAATTTCCGTGCCATCCATCCACGAGCATGAGATTGGATAATAATCGCTGACGTATTTTTCTTTCTGTGAAGATAGAAATCCCTTCTGAACTTTAAACTCTTGAAAATGTTTTGAATTGTTATAACTGCTTGCTTCTTATTTGCAAAGTGCTTTCTCATCGACCAACCACGATAATAACTCTGGATTTTAGTTGCAGCACAGTTCTGACTTTGGATAAATTTGCGGCTGGTGAAGTTTTGCCATGCATGCTGAATAGTGAATGCTGCTATAATACGAAGATCAGTCACTCCATTTTCTTTGGACATACCTGAAGTTTTTCTCTTCTCGTTTACTCTTTGATCAACCATAGACCTCGCATTCCATCCACGAATGCATCTCTGTATAACAGTGACAGCATTAACATGACCTTGAGTGGATAAATCCTTACACACGACACCTTTACTGCAGCGCCTCCTAGAAATCCAAGCCCTTGTTGCATGCTGAATGATTATAATAGACCTTTTTAAGGTGACAAAATAATGCCTGTCTCCACTGCATTGCCTCCGAGAAATCCAGGCCCTTGTGGCACGCTGAATGACTATGATACACTTTTTCAAGTTGACAAAATAATATCTATCAACCATTAAGGTGTTATATGTTCCAAAATTTTCTGTATGCTCCATGCTAACTGTATAATACGCACAGATTGATGATTGGGTGTTCTTTGCATTGGCCTTCTTAACAAATATTTTTTCCTTCACTGACAGCCAAGACCGTAAGACATTTTGCAAAACCAGAACTGCATCCCTTTTTCTCAAATAATTTCGACGTTGCACTAATTGCCTGAAGTGAGACTGTATTATAGTTGCAGCATTTTCTGATACAAAACCGCAAATGTAATTATCAAGAAAGCATGGAAAGCAAAAAATAAAATAAAATAAAAAGTAAAAAATATAAAAGCACAAACTCAAATGAGACTTTTCTAGTTTAATCAAAGTAGGGCTGACTTTGTCACACCAACACCATTCACCAAGGCATATAAAGGAGAACATAGAATGTTCTATTTTTTTCACCAGAGACGAAACAGGGAACTGCCTTTCATCAAAAGCATTCAGAATTGGAAAAAGGNTTTAATCAAAGTAGGGCTGACTTTGTCACACCAACACCATTCACCAAGGCATATAAAGGAGAACATAGAATGTTCTATTTTTTTCACCAGAGACGAAACAGGGAACTGCCTTTCATCAAAAGCATTCAGAATTGGAAAAAGGAGGATATTAATACTTCCTTTTACATATGTTATTTCAAAGTACCTTTAGAACTAGATTGTGTGCACCTGTTAAGGATGGAACAATGCATAGGAACAAATAATGCAACTTGTTATGTATAGAATCAGATTTTGATGAGTACAAACATTCGAGGTATAATGCACAGGCTGCAATAAGTACAACCATTTTCAGCTAGGCTAACAACATAATCGAGAAAACCATGTTTCTGTTAAACCAGCAAAATCTCGTTATCATTACCTCTTTGGACATTACTATCCCTTCTGCCAGTCAAGTGGCAATGTGGAGAAAGAGTTGCCTGATTTAAATTGCACTTATTATTTTGCCGAGCCATGTCTTGCCACCAAGTCATTATAGCCTTAAAATTCCTATTGTTATCTGCACTACTAGTGAGATAATACATCAGTAAGCAATAAATGTAGAAAATCTTTTTAATGATTAATTTTAATTGATTGGAAGATATATAACAAAAATGCTGAATGATACATGGAGCCAGCATATACATCGCTCATACAAGGAGCATCATATATCATCAAGATGATTTTCAGTAAGCAAGCTACATTTACTTGTAATTGTAATATTTGATATGCTCCAATACAAATATTATGGTAATACAGTGACAATATTCAAAAGTTATTTTCTGGCTAAAGCAGGCATATTGGAAGAAATTGTAGAAGGTTCAAATTGTTTTTGTCCACTCCCCTTTTCCCAGTTTTAATTTAGATAAATTTGTCTGAGGATTAGGTCCAACAGAGCACCACATAACTGGTCAAGGTTTAGACTAAATGTCATTAGAATAAGATAAGCAGTAGTAGTTTTTTATTAAAACAAATAAATAAATGCACAAGTAATTATGAGAGACCTTCCTCATTGCTCCACCTCCCTGTACTTAAGCGCCTCCTGTATGGGCTTTGACAGTTGAAACCCAACAATTTATGAAAATTTAGTGTATCCTGAAGAGAAAACCGGCACCTTAAATGATTGCTCGACTGTCACTAAAAATAATTTCATAAAGAAATAAGTTTTTGACATACCGTGTTTCTTTTCACTAGAAGTTGAAATGAGAGAAACACCAAGAGGACAACTACGCTTCGACCATTACATGCACCATTGTGTTCAAGTATATCACTGACCTGTAAAACCTGCATAAGGCAGCACCAAGCACGTTGATTCCTGTGAAATGCAGTGCTGCTGAAGAAGTATCAACTTAACTGCACTTCATAAATGAATGATGCCACTTCATAAATGAATCCCTTAAAAATAGAACATTTTTTATCTAGAAACTAATGGTGCTAAATCTTATTTTGAACGCATCCTAATTTTGCCAGTCCTCAACTCGTGAAGATGACTTTAGTGGAATTCTACTATACACTCATGGGAAATAACCATTATGATAAACTTCTGCATTGCTAAATACAAGACCCTTGAAACGGATAGTTCCAATCAACCAGAGAAAAACTGACTTCGATCATTCTACAATTTCAACGAACTGTCTGGCTAGCACAAAACAAGTAGTTGGTGGATAAATTGTTGCGAGGAAACTAAAGAGGATGGTTGCTTTTTAGTCACCATACATCAAAATGTAACTACACAGGATTAAAGCTTTCCAAATTAAAATAAACAATAACGAAGAATCAATCTGAATTGTCAAAGCTCAAATTCAAGTTTTTGGTCATGAAATGAATTGAAACAAATATTAATCTATAAAATGGAAAAAAAAAAAATCATGAAAAATGAGGGTCATATAACCTTTAAATCAGACAAGAAAAATTAGTTGTCTTTTATCCACCCAAGTGCATTGAAGAACTAACTTCAGCACATATTTTTTTATTTTGAAATTTTCCTAATTAAACCTTCAAGTTCTATATTTTCATCCATACAAGACATAACATTACGTTGGCATCTTTTCAAAAATTTAGTTTTCCTTTTTATTTACTTCCACTTTTGAAACTGACATTCTTGTTGATCATAGCCTTTGACTGTGTTTCATTTACTTTTGTTAAATTATACTTTTCAAGAAATAAGCAATGGATAAGTGGGAGTATTTGTAAATTTTATGTGGTTAAAATTAATATTTAATTTTGAAAAGTTTAATTTTAGAAAAAGAAAATGAAGCCCAAACATAGGCGTAGACCCAGACATCTTCAAGTCCTTCCATTTTTTCAATAAAAATAATATTTTTAGTTATAGTTCATTACCTCAGGAAAGTTTCCCAATAATGATGTTAACTTTTGAGTAAGAATGAAATTGTGCACTGCATCTGTATACTCAACTGCTGACATAATCGAAACTTTATTCGTTGTAGCATCTAGGTCCTGAGGAACCATAATCAGAGAAGGTTAACTCCAAAACATAACAAAGGAAATAAAATATTATTAGAATATGTAAAGAGTTCGGAAATGAGAACGAGAAATATACGTGAATACCTTAAAAGAACATGAACAGTCATGTTCCTTGCGAAAGTAATAATCAAGCAAGCACCACATGGCTTTTCCATCCAACAAGGAGGAGTAATTTTCAATCTTGAGATCGTAACTTTCGCAAATAGCCTGAAAAAGGATCCTATACGTGACGTACGAAGTATTTGACTGTTTATCAATAGAAAAATATATGGGTTGATTCAGCTACATGTTTGCAATAATTATCTTGAAATCAAATTACTCTTAGCTGGGTTACCATCTGGTAATCGACTAGCACAAATTCATCATACAAATCAAAAGTGATGCCACAAACACAAGTCGACTTGTGATGGAAAACGTGACATAGGCAGAACAAGAGAAAAAAATTTAGTATGAAAACAAGGTTGATGAACAGGAATGTCTAAAGAAAGAGCAAGATATGAACATGTTGAAACTTGAAAGGGATAACAACTCAACATACAAGTGCACCAAACAGAAAGTATGAGTTAATTGGTGCATACTCTCACAGCTCTCAGTATATCTTCACTCGCTTGTCCCACTCGTCAACTTTTTGAGAGCTAGAAAGAGTAGATGACACATCCAAGGGTGAAGCCAAAGCTTCTCTGGCCACTAGGGAGTCATCAAAGTATGAGTCAATTCACTTGCTAACTAATACTGGAATGTCAAAGACATGATTCCATTTCGCTAATGCCCCTTTCTATTCACACTTAAATAAGTTTTCACACCAACAAATCACATTTTACTTATTAAGTTTTGACGTGATTGATCTAAAACTATTTTCAACATCGTTTTAATAACTAGTTACTTAGGAAAGGGAAGGAGGAAGGGTGTTTTATATCCTCCTACATTTACCAACAAAACTCCCAAATGTCTCACAGTGACCGTAGTCTGAGGTTATTTTCTTTTGATTTGAGGCTCACTTACGGTCTTCAAAACCATTATTTAAGAAACAACACCTTTAGAAACACATGGATGAGGATGCCAAATCTATAGAACATGATTTGGAGGAATTAGAAAAAGGATATTTTTATAAACTAAATACCTGAACCCAGCTCAGAAGCAAGTCCAAGAGACTCTGGGTGCTTGATTGTTCCTGTAAAACAGTGGAAGATAATTTGCCATTAAATTATGATTTTGATACCAGTTTTAAGAAAGAATAGTTAAATAGCTGCAACAATAACACTCTTATTAGCAAACTTTGGTTAAGTACCAACTAGGCTAATTATCATATATACATGTGACTTTTAGAATGCCTCCATTGTAAGTTAATCTTTCAGACTCCAGTAAGCAAAAATAATTTTCAAACTGGAAGCATACCACTACAACTCCCCGGATCTTTGAGATTTCTTCTGACAAAAGTGTTTTGTTGATTAATTGCGGCAACTGCATAACACATTAAAGAGTTAATGAGCAGAATCTTCCTGGCTCCAGCAGTTAATAATTAACTGCACATCTATTGGTTTAATATGCAGTGAAAGACATTGTTAATGATGTAAAGACTACAGTTACTCAATCTACATAACAGTGAAAAATTCGCAGGTTCTAACAAAAAGTCATAGAGAAGTACAATGTGAAGAGACTAGAAATGTGGATTGCAAGATATAATACGAAGCACCTGTAAGTGAACAAACATGTTCCATAGCAAGGAAAGTGTGAGCTCCTTGTCTCCATTTACAACATCTTCTCCTATAATCTCTGTTCCATCTTCATCAAGTAATGACACACCAGCCTCCTTTAGATATTGCAGAGCAATACCACAATTAACCATTCTCTTTTTTAGAGTATCAGATGGAACCACCACTTTCTGTCCATAAAAAGTGAAAAACTCATTATCCAGCCAAAGAACCTAAAACGGGCTGATTATTTATTTACTATAAACCTGACCATGAGAATGGAGGAATCGTGTTTTAAGAGCTGAATAGATCTGCAAATCCTGATCCCATCTTGCAGATCTTCAAATAAATCTGTGACTTTGAAATCATACTCGATCAAATGACTCTGCACAGTACAACAAATGGTTATGAATTGATGCAAAGAGTGTGTGATTAAACTTAAGTTAAACCAGATGTATAGAGCAGCAGATTTAAATTTATTTTTTTTCCCATAAAAGAAAGGCCTGACGCTATAGCAGACAAAAATATAGCCGGAAAAAAAATTAATGATAATAGAGTAATCCAAGTTGCTTACCTGTTGATAAGTTACTTTATACCCGACAATTACAAGATGTGCAAGAAGATTTCCTTCCCCATGCATCACATCAGATGACAAAATATCTAATTTCAGAAATGAGAAAAAGAAGTCAAAACCTAACAAGAACAACATTAAAGTAGCAGCACACAGGACTTACAGATGGGAAGAAGAATGTATGAATTACCATTAAGCACTTGGCGGCTTGATTTAATATTTGATTTCAAAGAGAACAATAAAGGAGATCCACCATCCAGTCCATCAATACCGTATTTAAGGGGGAGACTGGTTTGAGATTTTGCTCTATCAAGTATTATAACGAGTAATAATAATCTCTTCAAGATTACATTCCCCAAATTTTCATAGTAACCTGGTCTATATAACCCCTCAACTGACTTGTTGTAAGCATAGGCTTTGGCTAATCCACTGTGTGAGAAGAATTGTTTTTCAATTACCATCCTTAAGAACACAATCTCTTGCTCGGAATTGACATTAGCATTTGCCAATAATGAGTCACCGCCCAAGATAATGTATAACCCGATCCGAAGCCAAATTGGGTTGTAGCACATTAGAATTTTCAAGGCTTTTTCCTTCATCCTTACATCACTAACTATGGGGCAACTTGCCCTCATTTTTAGCCTGCCTTCATCAATATTCTGAAAAGAAGTAACAAATGTTAAGGGGAATCATATTAATATTACCAATAATATAGTCAATGCCATTACAAGGATTACTCAGTTCTATCTTTATTCAAAAAAAATCCAAACCAAAGCACATTACCATAACTACTAAACTTACGAGAATGCGAGTAGAGTAAACACCGCAATAAAATAAATAGTCACAATTACCTCTTGAATAAAGCTCAAACTAGCACCCTAAGATGTATTGACATGTCCACTCCACTAGAGATCTTGTAAACCAATTTCAGCAAAAGATAATATTTCTTAATAGACACCTAGTCTCAATGCAATAAGCTAATTATTCTGCGCAATACATGAAAATGACTTCATAAATTCATCTCTTTCTAACATTTACTGTCTTTCTATCAATTGCGACAGTATTTACGTGAAAATTTTGTAACCATTTTCAGTAGATTAGAGTCAAACCTTTGTTATTTGTGTCATTGTCTCGAAAATCTCTTTACAACTACCCAAACTCAAGTAAACCCTCATTCTCTCCTTTAAATCCTCGAAGCTACAAATATCTCGCAAAGAAGCCCTCAACCCTGAATACAAAGAATTGGAAATTCCAGCATCACCCCCTTCTGCACTACCCATGCCTCTCCATGATGAATCTTTCTGCCTCTTTGGACCTCGCCAAGGCCCGTCAACTCCCACTCCACGGACCGGCATGCTGTCCCTCTTCCCATTGTTAACTAAGATCTCCTTGGCCTCACCTGCACCCCCTCCAGACCCGTCAACTTCTCCCGTGAACTCCGAAACATAGCAGCCACAGGAACCAGGGTTTTCAAACAAAAAATTCAGCCATACGGTAAGCGATCTTGCAAGTGATTGAAGCGATTTTTCCTTTTCGACTTGGACCTTCCTGGCCGACTTGGATTGCTCGAGCTCAAATGCCTTCAATCTCTGTGCCGTCTTTGATTTCAAAGATGAGGTTTTCAAGCCGCGTCGTGAATGGGAGACGGGGGTGTTTTTTGAGGCAGTGAAGAACTTCGGTTGCTGAGAATACGGACTAGACTGGAAACTGAGGGTTCGTGAGGCCTGTTTTGGGGTTTTGAAATTCGACAAGTCCTTAAAGACTGAAGTTGACGGAGGATTTGGTAATGGCGAAGGAGGACATGAAGTTAAATTTGTCTTCATTTTTCTTGATTCCATTTTTCCTGTGATTTGGGGTTTTCTTCAGTGAACTTTCTGAAAGAGAATTGCGGAGCGTTTTTCTGGGGAGTGTCTGAAGATAGTGAATTGGAAACTTTGAGATTTACCGTTTGAAGTTTGAATTTGAATGTGAACATATGGGCGGTTCCAGAAGTTAAAAGATGGCTTGATAGCAGAAAGACCCCAACCCATTAGACGTTGTGCAAAAAGCTCCACACATATTGAAAATAGTAGAAAAAGTCCATATTTGAATCTTTAGCCCATGTTTGAGCCCCATTCTTTCTTTCTTTTTTCTCATTCATTTTTCTACAATACTCATTTTAAATCACACATTCTCCAAATAAAATAATATTAAACACAAATCTAAAACTTTTCATCACACATTCTCTCATCAATCACTATTCAAAAACTAATTCTTCCTAAAAAAATGGGGCTCAAACACAAGCTAGTATGAAATACAACTTTTTAGGTACAAAAAACCTCCTACCGTTCAATTCCCTTAATTTAACCATTTAAAATAGTAAAAAATCTCAGAATAAAAAATGAATAATTGTAGTTGCAACTCCAAAATTTTTACTTCTTTACAAATTATACCCCAAATTTTTTTATATGAGTATGTTTGAACCACATTTTTTTGGAAAAATGTATTTTGAAATAGTATATTGATAAATAATGTGGGCTAATAGAAACCAGATTGAAGTACCTTTGATGCAGTTTTCACACACCAAAGTGACCACCATATGGTGAGGAATGACATTGTTCAAGAATTTTCTCCATTTCCTCTTCCTGCACACATCTCGTTATAATTTGATCCGGACCTCGTTTAAACAATAAAGGATCTTCCCAAAAATAATGTTTAATATCGGCGAAGAACCTCTTCCTTTGTTGATAAGAGAGATTTGGGGAATGATGCTACTCGCAAGAAAGTTCACATGGTCGTGTATAAGTGACTTGCAAAAGCTGCATAATCTGCATAAGTTGTTCATCGGGGAACACTTCATTAATTTTCCCTTCTACCACTTCTTCAGGATGCTCAAGACGAGCTAAATGATCAACTACAACATTTTCGATCCCTTTTGTATCTCGAATTTCAAGGTCAAATTCCTGTAAAATGAGTATCAATCTAATCAATCTTGACTTGGCATCTTTCTTTGCCAACAAATACTTGATGGCTGAGTGATCAATATAGACTATCACTTTGGAGCCAATGAGGTAGGATCGAAATTTATCAAATGCAAAAATCACTGCGAGCATCTCCTTTTCAGTAATAGCGTAGTTCAATTGCGCATCGGTCAAGGTTCAGCTAGCGTAATAGATAACGTGCAGGATTTTATCTCTAATTTGCCCCAGAACTGCTCCCACGGCAAAATCACTCACATCGCACATAAGCTTAAATGAAAGACTCCAATTTGAGCTACAATGATAGGAGCCGTAATGAGTTTCTCTTTTATATCATTAAAAGCATTGGTACACTCTTGAGAAAAATTAAAAGTAGTGTTCTTCTCAAGTAAGGAGGACAGAGGTTTTGTGATTTTCGAAAAATCTTTAATATAGGAGCAAAGAGGCTTTGTGATTTTTGAGAAATCCTTGATAAATCTCCTATAAAATTCGGCATGTTCTAAAAAACTTCTTATCCTCCTCACTGTGGTTGGTGGAGGAAATTTCTCAATTACTTGAATTTTTGCCTTGTCAACCTCTATGCCTTTTAGAGAAATTCGATGATCAAGCACTATGCCTTCCTGGACCATTAAATGACATTTTTCCCAATTCAACACCAAGTTGGTCTCTTCACATCTTTTTAGCTGCAACTCCAAATTATTCAGGCATCCATTAAATGAGGCTCCAAATACTAAGAAATCATCCATGAGGATCTCAATACATTTCTCCACCATGACGAAGAAAATAGCCATCATACACCGTTGGAAAGTAGCAGGTGCATTGCAAAGGCCAAAGGGCATTCTTCTGTATGCAAATGTACCGTATGGGCATGTGAATGTCGTTTTCTCTTGATACTCAGGGGTTATTGGAATTTGATTATAGCTCGAATACCCATCCAAAAAAAATAATGAGAATACCACGCCAACCGCTCAAGCATTTGATCTATGAAAG
>CAIGRO010094000.1:0-14623 GCA_903798355.1 Fraxinus baroniana | reverse complement strand
ATATCTCTAAAAGTCACATATGATATGATGGTGATAGAGAACACAACAACATCAAGTCCTTCTCATCATACTTAACTTCCAATATCTCCAAATCGGCCACTATTTTTTTGAACATAGTTAAGTGATCATCCAATGACGTAACTTCAGACATCCGGTGAGAATACAAGCATTGTTTCAATTATAGCTTGCTGGCCAAGCTCTTTCTCATGGAAAGCTGCTCCAACTTCAACCACAACGCAGCGGCACTTCTCTCCTTTAGAACATCATGAAGAATTTGATTTGAAAGATCTAGATGAATTTACGATTGGGATTTTCGATCCATACGCTAATTTCCATCATGCGTCCAGTTAGTAGGCATCCTATGAAAGCCAAGCAAGGCTTCATCCAAATTCATCTACACTAGATAGTAGAGCATTATAGACCTCCTCCACGGTGAGAGTATCCTGACTATAGATGTATCTCTAAAAGTCATATATGATATGATGGTAATAAAGAACACAACAATATCAACATCAAGTCATCCTCGTCATACTTAACTTCCAATATCTCCAAATCGGCTACTATTTTTTTTTAATATAGTTAAGTGATCATCCAATGACGCAACTTCAGATATTCGGTGAGAATACAATCATTGTTTCAATTATAGCTTGCTGGCCAAGCTTTTTCTCATGCAAAGCTGCTCCAACTTCAACCACAACGCAGCGACACTTCTCTCATTTAGAACATCCTGAAGAATTTGATTTGAAAGATCTAGATAAATTTGCCATTGGGATTTCCGATCCATACGCTAATTTCCATCATGCGTCCAGTTAGCAGGCATCCTATGAAAGCCAAGCAAGGCTTCATCCAAATCCATCTACACTAGAACCGCTCGTATCTTCACTTGCCATAAGGTCAATATTGTGTTTCTATCCAACATCGAAATATCATATTTCATTACCACCATGTGGAACAATTAACATTGCTTTGATACCAGTTGTTATGAAATTTATTTCGCAAGATAATGACGATGATGAAATAAAAAAGAAGAAAATAAACATAAAAAATTACGTAGAAACCTAATATAGGAAAAACCACGGCAGAGGAAAAAAATTCGCTATAATAAACAAAAGTTCGAGTTTTCGCCTAATTTGTTTGGCCAAACAAAAGTTCGGCTTGAGTCGGGCAAAAAAAAGTCCGAACCATTTTTACTCGAATCGAGCCCAAGCTTCGAGTTTTGGCTCGTAACTTGTCTCGGCTCTTTAACACCCCTAATGTCATTAAGCTTCAAGCAAGCTATGAAATTACCATGTATAGTATTAACAAATGATCTTTCCAGGACATCGATTCAAGCTGTAGAATTAATAATTTTTATATAAGATTTAGTTAATCTCTTTTAGGCTAGTATATGTTTCTTGGTAGTTATCTTTCTAATTTCTAGTTCATATTGTCATGTGCGCGATAACGTAATACAATGCATATCATGTCAAGGTTCAAGATACTTTATAGTAAAAAAGAACTCAAATCAAATATGTATTCTCAACATTCTTTAATGGTCTCTTACTGCAGGGACCTACTGTGATAAACAAAGTCTCGGGTCAGGAGATTAGGGACCTATGTGTGATTAGGGTCGCCTTGGAGGTAGTGAGATGTGGCAGGGACAATGACTTGATGAGTCCAACGAATCAAATGGAATCTCAAACGAGATTTGATCTTCACATCATTTTCAAGAACAAAAACATTCATGAATATGAACTATTATGGAGAAAGAGAGAAAAGGTTGGCGGGCGAGTAAAAGTTTTTCACCAAAATAAGAAGAAAACATCAAAGGTTTTGTTGACCTAGATTTTTAGTTTAGTGACATGGCCATCAGATTCTTTCTCCATTCACGTCCACGCGTAAAGCTCTTGCATACTTGGACAAACCATTAGAAGCATGTGGGGGAGGCAACCGTGAGCACTACGACGATCAACTCTGTCAACTTGTATATCTATATTTGAGTGTGGGATGAATAGGAAATGTGAGCTATGTTAGTGCACGGGCATCGAGGGTGAAGAAGAAGAAGAAAATAAGAGAAAAATAGTACAATAGGTGTGTAAGATTGCATTACTCTCTAATAGCACTAAGTGTGAGATTTTTATAGTAAAAGAAGTAGAACAGTTAACGTTGGATGAAAAGACAAATGACCTTTATCATATCGATCGAGGCATCTTCTTGTAGGTATAATTCCATAATTTCTAAGTTCAAAGGCATTTAATGATCTTGAAAAGTAGCCACCCTAAATCCTAGCCTTGACATCTGAAAAGCAAACGACAAGTAGTCTGTGATGTGTTTACTATAGAAGCGTCAATCATTCAAAAAGATCTTGTATGGAATATCACTTGGAAAAGGCGAAGAGAGAAAATGCCTTCTCATATAGGCAGGCTGATCACCTCGGGTCTACTCTATAGTAGGTCATAACCTCAACTGGACCATTGAGGATCAGCCTCTATTTGGTAACTCGGCTAAAGTGATGCATCACTTCGACTACCTAAGTTTATGGCTTCAATTAGGCCACATAAGATAATGATGCGGAGTATTGGCCTCATTAGGCTTGTTCTCGACCAATAATACAATTAGCTTGCGAGTAGCGGGTCTAATGATGCCATTTTTGTAATATGTCAAGTGTTGATTGAGGGACACAACACATAAGCAATCAACAAGTACATGGGAAGGAGGTGGTTCCTTGGTCGAGTAAGCTTAGTTGCTCGTATAAGAGGTGTTCTTGTGCCACATCATGATATTGCATTAGTACTAGATAGTGCGTGGTCACACCAACATGTCTCATTTGCTACAATAAGACTCCCTCCTAGAGATGGCAGTGGGGGCGGGTTTGGGTGCGGGGCGCTGACCTGCCTCGTTTTTTTTTTCTTTCAAAAATTTTCGATTACCTAAATATTGGAATTTTTTTAGAATATTCATCGACAAGCAAAGCTTATATAAGTAAGATCCCACTAAAGAAATTGTTTATGTAGAGTGTCATTGATTGATCGAGATTTTTATCGTTTCAGAGTGTTTAGCCCTTGTACGGCAAAAGAGAGCAGATGCCGCTAAAAAGCGAGAATAGAAAACTGGTAACTGCCTGAGTTGGCCAATACTGACAGCTAGCCCTTTGTGTTTTTTAATTGCAATTTTTAGTGGGACCTTATTTGTATTTTCTTGTCCATGCAGCCAAAGAGAAATTGTTGGAAGCTCGCAAACTTGCTCCAAGGATTAATGTTAAGCAAGTTTAATACATAAACAATATTTAGTTGGTCTGAGTCCAAGGAAACGGGGCGCTAAATTAACTTTTTTGTTACAGACTAAAGCTTTGCCTGTGTGCTAAATTAATTTTTTCTTTTATTCTTCACGGGCCGGTTCCGACTTTTTTGCCATCACTACTCCCTCCATGAAAAGAAATAGATACACAGTTACACAATAAATACACTTCTTCTCTCTCAAGAGGAAGTCATACACATCATGACATATCACCATCATCAATCATCGAAAAACACATTTTCGCCATGATATCCTTAATTCTAAATCATAATAATCAACACGATCATAAGTTACATCTTTAAAAAGCTTAAAAATCTCGTAATTTCCAACAATCACTTGGCGCGGGATCGAGACCATCCATGAACGAAGATAGATTTCTATATCGATCATGGACACTTGGTGTTTAGATAAAGATAGTTTGATAAACGAAGATATATTATATATCAATCGATACATTCTCGAGTCGAGTACAACCCCACACTGATTTCAACAATATTGTAATAAGCAGTCCACAATATCAACATTAATAAGACGCTAAATGGAATTACTTATTCATTTACTTGTTTAGTGCTTATTTAGGATAACTTAAAAGTTACTAAAAAATTGTGATTAAAATCAACAATTAATGTAAACCACACAATTCATAAACCCACAATTTTATCAATTTTTCAATCACATTTCATCAACAATTAATGCTAAACTTTCATTAATGAATAATGCTATTTATAATCAACAACAGTCAGTAATCATCATATGTAATAACTCGTTATTTGAGACATTAATGAATGACAAATTAATAACAAGCTAATGCCTAAAATACGAAGTTGTCACATAGCATGACTACAAGCCATCTGACCATGAATAACATTACTTTTTATTAAAAGCTCTATTAAACAACCCCTTATTTTCTTTTTCTAATATTTTTCTTCATTTGCATAAAAATCTTTCTATAATTTATGACACGTGCATAATTATCCTTCATCAAATGCTATGACAATTTACAATCAATCATGTTTGGCAAACATCATGGTGTAAACCAAGTTTTTAGACTTTGTCACGTGACAACACATTATTGGATAATTTAATAAAAAAAAAACACACAATTTTTGGTCAAATCATTTGTTGACAAGTTAGATAATGTCAACAATTGTGTGTACAAAAAGGTGTACAAATGACATTTCACATTTACAAATGTACCAAAAACACGTCATCTTTGCCCATCAAAAACACGAAAACAAGAAATTAGTATATAGATAATGTTTTATAATATACACGTAAATATGAGAATGAGCAGAATTAGTATTATATCTTCAAAGAATTTGCAAAATACTGGGGCAAGTTGATAGTTATGAAGTCGGTTCTATAAATCAGCATCGGCTATGGTTTTCTCAATGACGTAAATGCAAGCACCCACAGAGCTTCCCTTGGACATGGCATCTGTAAGCATCAATCGGGTTTTTTCATGACGACGCAAAATTAGGATGGTATTCAGTACAGCCCATCTTACTTGAGAATCAGCCTTCTTCTGGGTGAAACCCAAGCTCTTAAGTAACCTATCCAACTGCCAAGCAAGTAAGACTTAACAATTTACTTTACATGGTAGATAAACAGTTATAAGGAAGTAAAATAATTGGGAAAATTGCATTGTTATAGTCTCCGACCTTTGACCGAGTTGTAAGTTGGTTTTAAACGTATGAAAAGGAACAAATATATCCCTAACCTTTCAAAGTAGGTGCACAACCAGTCCCTACGGATGGTTTTGGTCCAATTTTCTTTTAGCTCAAGGTAACCTTATTTAATAAAAATAGAAAAAGGAAAAAGCAAACATTCACATTGCCCGTGTATTGCCACCTCCTAGTGCCACTGCCACCTCCGCGGCTCCGCCATGGGCTTCACTCTCTCTCTTTGTGTGTAGGTGGGTGGGGCGGGCCAATGGGGTATGGCAGGAGACGGGGCTAGTCTAAGAGGAGGTGGCACGACAAAGATTATAATATAGGGGTAGGTGGCTTGTGTAGGGTGCAGTGTCTAGAGATCATGCACAAATTCTTTTTCATTCTTCTTTTCTTTTGTCTTTTCCATCTATTTCCTCTATTTGTTTGTAAAATTAATTGTGCTTTATCCATTTTACTCTCATAATATTGCATTATGTGCCATGCATACGTCATTTCAATTTTTAACAGGTCTCCTAGGAAATTGTCCACTGGGTCACTGGTGCAATGAATGAAAAGGTTGGGGACCAACTTCCTCCTCTTTGTAGGTTGGCGACCAACTAGTACAACTTTCCCACAATTTCTTAGATTACTACAAATGTAAAAGGAAGTATGCTTTCTCAAATGATGAAGCAAGACTCATGTCCCTAGCCTAGTTGCATACTACCAAGAACGTGCCCACATATAATTGGTGAATCTACTCTTGTACCATCATCTTTTGAAAAGTAATCATAAGATAAATGTCAGTCTTCAAATTTAACGATTTCTTCCCCAGTAACAGCCATACCTTCAGCAAGCTACACAATTGTATCTCAAACCCAGGTCAAATGCAGACTTCACTTCCAGTAAGGTCAGTCTTGTTTTCCGAGATACTTGCTTGATCTTAAGGGGAAAAATAGGATATTATCAATCACTAGGAGAAGCTGCACCTATGTGATGCCTAAGGTGTGCTAACTAAAGTCTATTGTTGCATAGCCTCTACTTGGGGTATTAGCACATTTTCTAAATGTAAAATGGTTAAAAATGGTAATGTTAGCATAAATGTGCACAGAAGCTCAGAAGACTTGTGTAACATAAGAGTTTGACATTTTACCTCCATGAAACAACCTAGAAAATCCTAGAATTGGTTGACATCTAAAATCGCATGGCTGAACTGAATAAAAAAATTTTAAACAAAGCAGAGAGCAAAAAAACCGTGTTAATGTCTGCAAGACCTCCCTCTGCATAACCAAAAAGAAGATACTCCGTTGCCACACCTGCTAGTGCTATACAAGTAAACTTGTTCAGAGTCTGAAAAAAGCATTATCATCAGTATTTTCCAGTTCTCATTAAAAAAAAAATAACATAATAATTGAAATAATAATACACAGAGAAAAAGTTTTAACATACCGTGGCAGATACTGTCCCTTTGCTTACCTGCATTAAAAGAAAGGAGCCTTCATCAAAAAGATATCAAGTCAGCCTCATGAGTGCAGCATATGCAGGGATACCATTCCTGCACCATTCTGTCGTTTGTATGTTTGAAATCATTTACATTTTTCTCTGGTTAATAATCATTGGTGGGCACATTTAATTTGGATCGCATTCAGATCATAATTCATGCAGACAATAATCATTAAAACATCTTCTCAAAATTCTTATCTTTTTACGTACTTCAGATCATATTTGATGGGAATAGCATGCATTTCCAAGAAATTTTTATTTGAAGAGTTGTTAACTGTTGAGATTTTAACTTCTAAAGTTTCTCTTCTCAGATTCTGTTCGTATTAGTGTTAAAGTTAACATATGCTATGTTACTATGATTTGAGACCTTTCTTTGATCTAGAATTTGAATATGCTAATACATTGAATATTATCTCACAAAATTATAAATATATTTTTTTTTTCCTCTATTTTTTTTATATTTCCAAATAGGCACCCCATAAACCATTAACGTCTTAAAATTGTAACAGCATTACTTGCAGATGAAACACTCAAAGCAGCAAAATTGCTAAGCAAGAGGAAACCTCACAATATCTACAATCAAAACATGAAGGGGAGAAGATACGATACAAACTGAACTTGGAAAGGCACCAGTTCAGCCCCCAAGTCCCATATAACAATGACAAAAACTCTAGAGGAAACACAATTAGAGTGCAGAATAGGTGGAAAGAACAGTAAAAATTGTTACAAGAAACCTACTTCCTCAAGAAACTCAAAATCCACGAAAGCAGTACCGGCTTGAACATTGAGCGATCCTTCCTTCTTAAAAGCTTCCAAGCTGGTTAGTGTATATCCCCTTGGCAGGATTCCAAGCAAGTATGCAATCAAGAAATGTCCAGCCTCATGCTAGGTCATATGTGGATAACAATCAAGAAGTGATGCTAGCTTATAAAAATAGAAGGATATCTATTGCCCTAAAATGTTTGTCAATGAAAATTGCATGAACATGAAAAGTAGGTGGTAGAGAGATGAGTCTTACTTGGACAACCCTATTATGGTACTTTTGGCTGATTGAATGGCCTATTGTATCAAGAACCAAGAAACTGACTCCTCCATTGAAAGACACCTATGCATGAACACTTTGAAGCAAATAGTAAATTATATAAAGACCATATTAGCGTAGAGGAACCAAGCTGAGCTAAGCATATGCATGGTTCAAAAGAAGTTAGTGCAACAGTAAGTATAAGAAGATTTCAGCAACTTTGAAGGAAATTACAATATCAGGTTGAACCTATGCACATTCAAATCTACAACTGTGCATATCATATTGAGATCAAAATTAGCAATCCCTATCTCAAGGCAAGGTATTGATATGCTGTTACTAGCTAATCAACTCCATAGAGTTGCTCAATAGTCTTGGAAGTTTTGTATTGTTGGGCAGGCACAGTGATCAAATTGCAAACAGGCTCTACTATTTTGGATTTGGTTGTCTATTCTCAAATGAAATGCATGAATCCAATGCACCTTTGTTGCTTATCGCAATTCTTAGGTTCTCCATATTTCCCCCTAAAAATTTACTCTTTAACTTCTTGAAGAGTCCAAAAGGCAGACAGTATAAAATCCACTCTATTTAAATGTTCAAAGTGCACTGAAATGATAACACTGCCCTGGGTTTAGAATAAAATGCAGAACAATTAAGTGTGTTCATCAAAGTGCGGTGGATATTATACTCAAAATACAGAACTTCCATACATTTTTAATACAGACAATGCTCTGATTGCTAGTATTCACCAAGTTAATAGTCTTCAATTATTAAAAAAAAGAATGAAATTAATAATTCTAATTCCAAAGGATTAGTGCCATTCAAGAAAAATTTTATAAAATTAAATATAAGAATGAAACTTCACTACTATCTAGTCATTTAATAAATGTCTCTGAGTAGTTTGTGCATATAATAGTAACTAATAGGGGAAAAGAACATTTATATGGTTTTGGTGTATTATAGGTTGCAAGAAAACAAGGAAAAAATGTGTACTCTAGATCCTAATGCTTTTAGTCACTTAAAAATTTGTGAATAGTCTCTATTCATAAGTAATAGCCATTTGAGCTGCAAGGTCTTTTCTTTCACATTTTCATTATTTTCATCTTCCATCTATGAATTTTTCATTTGATAAAGATTAATAAAAGAAAAAAAAAACATTGAAGATAATCCTGAAAGATATGTATATTTGTCCAAGTCATAAAAATACACGAACTGTTAACTGTCAAACGACAGGTACTTCCAAATACCTCTATTCTCGAGATCCATACATCCCTATAAAGATACTCTTTCATAAAGTTAGTTCATATCATTAAGGATCCTTTTCCCTTTTCACCTTTTGAGGGAACTGTTGAAATAGGTAACGGTGTATTGGGATTCGTACATGTTCGGAGAAAGTGAAGGCTAGTAACTATTAAGTCTTGAACCCATGCTTACAACTTCACAATGGAGCGCTACGGTCAATCTTTGGCCTCTCATCAATGAGATTCCTTGGAAGTATTATTATCTTCCACCTACTATTTTTAGGAATACTATTTGACCAGAGTTTTGTATTAGCTTATTAAAACTTGGGATAGTACATCCTTTCATTCCCACTGAGGCAAACCTCAACAGGAAGTGCAGAAGAAATGAGTGGTAGGAAGGAGATAAGAAAGAGATTGAACATTTATGTTTATAGCTCTATATACTGAATCATCAGTGGGAAGTCAAAATGTTTCATGGGACAATTTCCAAAACTGCTAGTGTTTCTAAATTGCGTACATTAATTTGAGGTTTCTCATAGTTGTTTCAATGGAAAGTGGAATTCTAAAATTGTTGGACACCAATTGGCCAAGCTAGGCCAAGAATCACAGTAATTCGAATTAACACTCACTGCATAGACTGCTAATATTTAGCCGTCAGAAGAAAAGAATAAAAGAATACGTTAGGGATAATGTAGAAGAAATACATAAAGGATAGCAACTGAAGTATACACATTTACTCGGTCTATTCAATCATTCAACTCATTATCAGATTATCCCATGCATATATGAGAAAAACGTTGTTGGGAGATGGTTTGAACTTGATCCTACAAGTATATGGCTTCCTGGAGTTATATATAGGACTTTGTTGCATACTTGCATCAAGACATCATCATTTTCATCCCACTTTTCATTCTTCTGTACTACCTTAAAGACACGTTTTTTCTGGATTTCTTTTTATATCCAAAGTTGCAAAATTTCATGGTGCATATTTGTCATTTCAAAGAGGGGATGAAAGTGCTTTTCCTGTAAGAGATGTCATGATTTTCATTCGATCTCTTCGGTCTAAAAGCAAGAATGGAATGTAATCCGCTCCAAGCTATATTTTCATTCCCCACGTGGGATTGACAATATAAGCTTGCAGCAGGTACTGATAAAGGCCATTCTCTTCAATCTTTTAAAGGCTAGTTTGAAGAAGTAGGTTGGGTAGAAAAAGTAAGAATATGGAATTATGTTAAATGCCTCTCGATTTGAGACGTGTGGCTAAGCAAATAACTAAAGCCCAAGCTGTACTCCTAACAGTAACTTGGTTGAAATCACGAAAGACTACTTGAGAGAAATTAATATTGCTAGAAACAGGCCATAGGAAAAAGTAAGGCAAGAAAGTTCCATTTAAACAAGACTATTCAATTTGAAATCTTCCTTTCAAGAAAAATAAAAATAGTATTTTTTTTGTCAAATAACCAATAGTATGATAGCTTAGTCGATTCCTACATCTTAAAGTATTGCTTAGAATTTTAAGGGCAGTGAAGCATAGTTTAGATATGTGTACCGCATCTAAGGTCCACAGGAACAACAATCCGAGGGACAAAAATAGGATTTGTTGTGGACTTAATCCAAAAACATTCCATGCAGCTATTCCTCCCAAGAGAACAGCAATCTGCAAGTTTCTCTCTATAGAACCCAGTGTAGTATCTACTGGTGCTAGAAGAGATGCAGTTTCTATTCCATTCAGTCTCAGCTCATCCAAAGTGTAAAGCCTCTGGGGTATCTGCAAATAGTCTATTATATAAAGTCAAGTAGAAGCAAAAATTCAAATGGGGCCATCTTTACATGAGAATTGATATCTTGTTGACTTCAATAAATGACATTTCAAAACACGAGGAAGAAATTGAGAAGAAGAAAATGAGCATGCTTGACAAGTTTTTATAAACGGTTTAATAAGTGGTGATAAGTGGACAGTACTTCTCGATAAAAAGTAGCTTGAGTCAATATAAACCGTTTTTAAACATGAGACAAACATAGATAAAAGAGAAACATGTTATGGAAGATTGTCATTCCTTGACAACGAGATAGATATTTAATCATATTCTTCAAACAATCATGACACTTGCATTAGAGAAGGGACACATTTATATTTAAATGCATTCTTCAAAAATCCCTTTCACATGCAGGTCTGTGTTCATTTTTCATCCAGTAACTCACATGCCCACAATTTTCATAAACAGGAAAACGTTCAGACTTGAACTCAAGACATCTGTAGGCTTATTATATCTTAAACCACTTCATCTACAAGTCACAACGTTAAATTGTTTTATCTAAATTAAGTCTTCATCCAACTCGAAAACCTAGAATTGAACCATATCACTTTCCAAACACAACTAGTGCTACAACTAGAAACCATCACAATCTGTGCATTGGACAAGCACAAAAACCTTCAAAAAGCAGTTTAACAATTCAGACAAATACACGCAACAAAGAATTGGATTACATAACAAATAAGAAGGGAATAAGCAAAAATAATAATAATTAAGGGTCAATTGCATGAACCTGGCGAGAGGCGCCAAAGCATCGGAGACCACCGGGCTTGCCTTGTAAATCCTTAACAAGATTCAATGCTGCCCTGTCATCTCCCTTGCTCAATTCCTTGTCCAATTGCTCCAAAACTTTCCACCTCGAGCTCAACCCAACACCGCCTCCTCCTCCGCCTCCGCCTCCGCCGCCACCACTAATTGGCGGCTCGAATGCAGCGCTTACTACCCTAGAATGGCGGGAAAATATTACTCCATTACAACACATGATAATACCACTCCCCATTGAAAATTCAACTGAATGCACTACTTAAATAATGCCAAAAAAATGTTGGTTTTTTCTCTTATATATTGATTTTGCTTTTCCTTGCAAAGTTCATGCCGAAACATTGAGGTTCACAGAATCACAGGCATAGTCCGCGTCCGCGACCGCGGGACAAGATAATGGATAATATCAAAATGCCGTCGTTTTGTGATAGGGGTTAAATTTGTATTTCTGTTTATTTATTTCTTTAACCAAACCTTTTTATTTCCTTTGTTTTCTATTAATAAATAAAATAATAAATATATTTTGATCATAAGTGGAAATTAAACGAACCGGAGTAATAAGAAATTTTTGGGAGAGTTCATAGTATCAATGTATCATATATAATAAATATTTTTGGACAACATTATAATAATTATTTTAGTTAAATACTTAACAAAAAAAGTATATTACGATTTATCGGGGGAGTCGCCACTCACTAGTCGCAAACGAAATATATATTATTATTACAAAGTTTTTTTAAAGTGTAAATGATTTTGAGATTTTTGTAATACAATTGGACGTGTCTTTACAATAAATATTGATTTGACAGCAAAAGAAAAAAAAATACGTTTTTGCTCTCTTTTCTTTTTTACCACACATTTTTCAATAAAATAATATTAAAAGCAAACCCAAAATTTTTCCTTATTTTTTAACCATACATTCTTTATTAATCTATTATTCCAAAATACAATCTATACTAGTAAGGTCTTGAACATTTAACTTATAAATAGTGTCAAGTGATCTTTTTTTAGAATTTACTTTTTTAACTTATATTTTTCATTTTGAGCATAGTAACCAGCTATTTTGAATTATTATTATTTTTCAAACAATTTATGACAGTTGAATTTGATTCAGAACTAAAGCTTTGTTTGATTTGAGTTTATTTTCCATGGAAGATGGAAATTAAATTCTATTTCCACATTTTTGCATGTTTGATTGACTAAATTTTCCATGAAATTGATTTTCCACATTTTCTTGATTTTTGAGGAAAAGTTTTTTGCATGGATTTGGTGAGAAAAACTTTTCAAGGATTGGCAATGAAAATAAATTCTATTCCTAAGTGCACATTTAATCTGATCCACAACTTTTAAACCACATATTTCTTTAGAGTAAATATATCGCACCACAATTTTTATTTCATACACCATATTTTAATTGTACTTAAAATTATTAATCTTTGCTCATTATAAAACTTATATTCCTAAAGGTTTTCTGTCATTCTTATCCTCAAGATTTCTATTTGTTAACACATTTTGTATTTGATAGCAATTTTATGTGCAAAAATTCGTTGAAATAGTGTAAAATAACTTATTTTGTCATCATATTTTTAAAAAATAAAAATAAAAATATAAGTGCAAATATTTTCACCTCATTTTAAAGTATGAAAATAAAATATTTTAATATAAATAATCATCAATGATGAGATATACTAATTAATGGAAGGTTAAAAATCAACAGAAAAATCAAGAAAATAATTGCCACAACGAGTAAAAATCGAATAGCTTAATTGCAATTAAAATTGGTGTATCAAGTAAAAAAATGTAGTGGCAATATAATCATTCATTTTATAAACTTTTATCAAAATTTATTAAAACATTGATTTTAATTTATGCCAAACATGGACTATATTAATATTTAAAAAGTTCACGTTCTATATATATAATATATCGTGCTACCATATTTTACTATTAGCCTCTGTTTGATACACATTAAAATTTTCATTTTCATTCTTCTACTCATTTTCAACCACACATTTTTCAATAAAATAATATTTTTCATCCCATCAATAATTTTTCCTTCTTTTTCAACCACACAAGCTCCATTAATCTACTATTCCAGAATACATTCTGCCAAAATAATGTGGCTCAAATGACTTCAACTGTCGCAGTGATGAATGGATTACTTATATTGAGTATTGAAAATGATTGATTGGATAATGTTGATTTTAAAATTTTAATCAATAATTGTCTTAAAAGGCAATAAACAAAAAATTAAATAGATCTCTTGTCTTAAGGATAGCTCAACTTAGTTCTACCCGAGTTTGTGAAATGTCAGCATGTTCACTCGTTTATTTAATAGTATTGATTTATTTTCATAATATAGTGTTGCTTCTCATTTGTGGTTTACTTGTTGATTGTTGTAAGTCGTCTAGTTTTTTTCCAATGATGCGTGATTATGTTGTAGACTCTTAGCTTGAGATGTCTATTGTTCTTAGAGTGAATACTAGGACTTTTTTGGTAAGACTTGCATAGAAATATGCCATTGCCATAAGGTAATTGTATGATTTTTCAAGGTAAAAGAGCTCTTGACCAATTAGAAACAAAAATAAACAGAAACATAGATCAATAAAAGGAGCCCAAAGCCCGTATTCTTCTCCAGTTTGAGTTCTAGTCACATCACGAACGAATTCAAGAACATATTAGGAAAGCGAAAACCGCCATTCGAATATAAGGCGGAGGGTTGAGGAGGGTGTTAACGTCATTGAATGAGTTGATGCTAAATCTCTCGCTGCAACCGCCTTTGGATTTGGTAGAGAGATAGGAATAACTGACTTTGTCTTCTTCTTTTCTTCTATAAATCGATAGTGCTTGACTAGCTGAATCTTAAGCTCCAGCTGAAGTTCTTAGGGAAGAAGCTTTTTAGTTCTTTTTTTAATTATATTGAATACTGACAAGTGCATTTTGTACACTTATTCGGGGCTATTTACTAAACTTTTGTGTCGTTTTATTATTGCATGTTACTTAACTTAAGTTATTTTTATCTCCTTTCAGTTTTGGACTTGTTTCTAAGCAATTGGAAAAGAAAGAAGGATAAATCGGCCAATTGATGGAAGTTTGGGACTAATATACATTTGAGTAAAAGTTGAAGCACTAAAATTAAAATAATTTGATGTGGAGGACCAAGATGGAAGAAAGAATGAAGAAAAGGCTGAAAAGAAAATTCGCGAGAAATTTATACCTGGGCCCAGGCAAAATTGTTGGGCAGCCTCCCAACTTCAAAATCATCAACAGAAGACAAAAATTATGCCTGGGCAAGCATCCCAATTTGTACTAAGCAGCTGCCCAAGCCATTTTCGGGAAAAAAAATTCTGATTTCCT
>CAIGRO010093996.1:0-23690 GCA_903798355.1 Fraxinus baroniana | reverse complement strand
AAATAAACACTATGTTATCTATTGATCAATTGTAATGTAATATTACTTGACAAAATTCAGCGGCCATTGAAATACATTTTCAAGTTCACTTATTAAGTAATTACACTTGGGATTCGTTTGATAGACAATATTTTTCATTTTCCAACTTTTGTAGTGTTTGATAGGCAAAATTTTTCTCGAAATTTTTTTCCACCTTAATAAATTCTTGATATTTTGATTGGAAAATTTTTTCCCAAATTTATTATTTTTTATTTTACAATTGGAAAAAATTATAGACACAATGGTAAAAAAAATTATCACTTTTATCCAGGGACGGAGCCCAGTAAGGCCCAGGGTGGGCATAGGCCCACCCTGAACTTCTAGGCTCAATTTTTTTTTTTATAGGCTAAGTCCTAGCCTAAGAGAGAAAGCCCAAAATACCAATATATTATACCCAAGTCTAGCGTCCAGGTCCAGCCCAATCCCAAAAATTTAAACATCGTTTGGTCGAAAAAACTCCATTCTCCATTTCTTCGCACCTGAAGCCTTCGACTCCGGTTGTTCCTCAACAACTCCATCCTCCGCATTTGTAAGTTGGTTCAGCCGTTCAGAACTTCAATCCCATCTTTGCAGATAGTTGTTGAATAAAGTTATTTTTTTTGGGTGTAAGATTCTTGTGGTTGTAAATTGCAACTCTTTCCATTTAGTTTTTACTAGTTTAGGTGTAAACTAGCTCTTTTTACTATACTTGGAACATGCAATTTGCTGTAATTTTTCCAACTAGAACATAAATCGAACATCTGTTGGAGTGAAACAAAGTCATTCTAGTGATTCTTGGAACTCAATTAAATTTTTGCCAAGAAGCACATAGTACTGCCGCTAGGAGACACAAGATTATGCTTAGAATTTCACTTACCTTGCTTTGGGACCTATTTAGACATTCATCGGTGTGGAATACTGTTATAATTGTTTAAAGTTCTCAATTAAATCCAATAAATGTTTTTGGTTCAAGACTTTCCCAAAAGGATTCCTTGTGGTTACCAATTTGTATCCCTTTATATATGTACTATGTTCTCCAAGAATACTCATCAGATATGTTTAGTTGTTCATGAAATACTTTCCCATTCTAGATTAGGACTTGAAATTTTATTAATGGAACTAAGCTGCTCTATACACTAGTGTTTCTATGGGGAAATAATATATTAGGTATTGGATTATGGCGACTCTAGTTTAGGACTGCACAAAAATGTAGCAGTGAAGTGGGAGGATATTTGTAATATGCTATCATTAAAGCACAAGAGGTACCAATTTGCAGTCATTTGTTTTTGAATTTTCACCAAAACCAAACAAAAGTTTTCAAACATATATTTTAGTTTGCTTTCCCTACCTTGTTATCTATTTTCTGTGTTAATTGTCTTCTCAATTATCTGTACAATTGTTGGCATTCTCATAAATCAATGAGTTCGAAATCTTAGTATTTTGAGAGAATCAACGAGTTTTTATAGAATATGATGTTAGTGCCCCTGTGGCGCTCATGAGAGGTCCATCACCCCTTTTGTTTTGTTAATCAAATTGTTGAACCAGTGTCCTACTCGACCAATAACAACATCTAACAGAAAATCACCGACTGAGGTAAGAAGCAAGAGCCTTTCACACATAGTTCCACCAGCACTGGAGTATTTCATTTGATACCATTTTTCTTCATATTTTAACAAGGATTGTATTGAGAGAATCAAGAAACCCGTCGTCCGTCGGTAAATTGTGCCCACCGTGACAAAATTTTTTGGCTCCGTTCCTACTTTTATCGACAATTTTCTTGCAAAATAAAACTAAACGAATGATATTTGGTATGATAATTTTTTTTTTGCCCTCTGACCCAATGGTAGAAAAATTATCACTTTAATGGACAATTTTCATAAAAAACGAAACCAAACGGACACCAAACTTTCAACATTTTCTATGAAAAATTATACCAATCAAACACAATTAATTACAATTCCTAATAAAACAATTTTTAAACAAATCAATTACTGTAAAACATTTTCTTTCCACATATTTTCCACAATTGCAAACCTTTACAAATCTCAGTAACCATTCAAAGTTGAATAAACCTTCAAATAATTAGAGTAATATTATTAATCTTCAGTAGAGTTATAAATACAGTCTAAGCTCCCGTTTGATGTACATTATTTCTAAAAGAATGTATTTTTTTTGTTGATGTGATTGGGAATATGTGGTTGAAAAAGAAGGAAAAATTATTGATGTGATGAAAAATATTATTTTATTGAAGAATGTGTGGTTGAAAATGAGTACAAGAATGAGAATGAAAAAAAAAATGTGGTCCAAACAGAGGCTTATTTATTTTATTGGTGAATGTGTGGTTAAAAATGAGTAGAAGAATGAGAATGAAAAAAAGAATGTGATCTAAACAAGGGCTAAAAAACTCTAAATGATAGATTAAATAAAATGCTATAATTTAATATTACATTAACGTCTCCGGAATGAATAGCATTACTCAAATAATTAACTCCTTCACCCCGTTGAGGAAACTTTGCCTTTCTCTCAAGGAATCGGTATCCCAACAAATTTATCTACTCCACTTTTCTCTTCCTTCCTAAGATCCGAATCCCTTCTTTTTATAAATTTATATACCCTTTTCACAAATTGACGAAGTTAAATATAATTTCTGAAGCTGAAATGGCGGCAGCCGCGACGATGGTAAGCTCGGCGGGAGGTTTATTGGCGATGCTGAACGAGGCTCACCCGGCTCTTAAGTTACACGCGCTTTCGAATCTCAACGCTTTTGTTGATTACTTCTGGCCCGAGATTTCCACCTCCGTGCCCATAATGTACTCCATGTCTCCATCACTCTTTAGTCTATACGTACGTGTGTATGTGTGTAGGGGCATTAAGGATTTGGATTTTGAATGTTATTTTTCTATTTACTTGGGGATTTTGGAAATTTCGCTTTTGGGTTTTGGTAGAAGACCGTAATCTGTAGGAAAATTTATATGAACATGAAAAAAAGAAGTCTTTTTTGGGTGTTAAACTTGGTTTTTCAAATGACGTGAGGAGTAGATGAATTAATGTTTTGGGGGATTGCATGGTTGAACGGATGCCTGGAATAAGGATTTTGGGGTTGGGTTTTTATTTGCTGGGATTAATGTGGTGTTTAAGACAGATGTGATATTTTGATCAGTTTTGATGTCGAAATTGTTGGATAATGGTGGAAATTTAATGGGTTCTTCTGAAGAATTATATTTGGGAAACTTTAGCGAGGATAGTAGAATTGTGAAATTCGGTATAGAAAACTGGCTTGAAGATTTTAATACAATGTATGGGAGTTGGAGGGGTTTAACTTAATAGGTTTATTTGACTGAGCCTATGGTTTATTCAGCTAATATGCTTTGAGCAAGTGTTATCTGAAATATGAAATATTGTCTCTACTGTGTATTAGTGTATTTTTCTTATAAAAGTGAAATACTAAGATGTTATTGTGCAAATTTATTGCTATAATTTGATTATCCAAATGTGAATTTTGTGTTTTAATTAATGATCCGGTTTTATATTATTTTTGGTCTTTCAAATGTATCTAACTTTTATAGTTTTTGAAAATACATAGAACTATACAACACCTGTTAATTTCACGGTAAATTGTCTCGCCTTGACATCTAATTAAGGCCTAAGAACAACGAGTTACATGATGGGTTTGGCCAAAGGGAAGTTTAGTTGTTTCAATATTGGGATAATTAGTCTCAAGACGTACAACGATATCAAATTTAGCTTTTGTGGAAGATTCAAAGCAACTAGATCCGTAAATAGCTAAGCTCAGATGAAATATTTATTAGGTTTCATGCCATAAAATTTGAAGAAGTTTCCCAAATTGAGTCTTATTATGTATGCATCATTTGTGCTTAGAAAGGCTAAACCATGTCTTAATGCAATTTAAGGAGTTACCTTCAACATAAACCATTAAACAAATGAAAATATTGAAAGAATAAAAATTATTATCATTGTAAACTTTAATTTTTTTTTTAGATCCATAATATATTATTTCAATTTAATTAAAAGTCTAATTTACAACTAGAAATTTGAAATAGATTCTTAAAGTGGCAAGTTTTGAAGTAGGAAAAAGATCACTAATCCTTGATTAGAATTAAGAGTCTATAATGAATGAAACAATTGATCAACCACTTCCAAATTTGTTCCCTTTACCTTATTGATAAAAAGAAAATAAAACAATAAAGATAACAAGAAGATAAAATATAGAAGTAAAGTTATGTGTCTTAGGTCTCTTATAAGTGTGTCTACTGCCAAAAATAGGATTGGTCAATTGTTTGAGTGATGTTGGAAAACATTTTTCCCTCGATCTTGGTGTGCAGAAATTCTGGAACCATGGTTTTTTCAACTTAAGAGACCCGAATTGCTGTTGATATCATAAAATTACTTAGCTTATTTAGGACTTAGGTACCTTGTGAAAGACGTGAGAAACAATTCCATTCTTCTGCAATTCCTCAATAAATATAAGTATGGCAACCAGTGGTTCATATGTATATAAAGAAAGTTCGATTATAAACATTTTACTATTAGATGATGTCCATAAAAGATTTGTAGTGAACTCTCGAAGCAGTGTTGCTGGTAAGCTTGTCGCTCATAGGTCTTTTAAGTTTCATGCAAGTAGTTGCATTTGTGTCTACGTATCAGGAAACTTGGCTTTGAATTAGTTTCCATCCATTTCCTAGAAATAATGCTTGGGTACTTCTCTTTATTTTGTGGGTATGCAGAGAAAGTTTATATGAAGACGAAGAGTTTGACCAAAGACAACTGGCAGCTTTACTTGTTTCGAAGGTAAACAATATGCATCGTCTATGAGGAATTTTATATATCTTCTTTTGATTAGTTTGGAATTGGAAAGTGTCCATATTTTTGGTGTAAAGACCATACGAGAAGCATCTGCATGCTTAAGTTTGTCAATCATGGTACCTCCTGATTGCAGAATCCCAAGAATTTACTTAATCATGCAAGTTAATGTAACTCACTGACGTATGAATATTATAGTTCATAATAATGCATAAGTAGGAAAAACTTTTAGATAATGTACATGCTTCTTATTACCAATGTTATGATCCTTTTAGCGAAATACAAGTATTATGTACTTCATTAAATGGGGGTGTGAGAAATACTGCAACATATCTTTTTTGAGATTTAACATTTTATAAATATGTTTCTATGCATGTATATTTTGCAACGGAGTTGATGAGTCTGTTTCGTTAATGACAAATTGAATCATAAATATGAAATAATTTTGTTGAAGACTTGAAGTTGTCCTAAGCAAATAGTTGTAAAAACATCGTGGAAAGGGGTTCTTTTCTTGAGAGAATTAGATCCCAAGACAGGGGTTTCCATAAAGATCTTAATATCTGTACTTCACAATCCTCTTAATATTTTTAGACAAAAACATTGTCATCCCTAACTTGTAAGTTATAGAGCAGCAATTGCCGGATTTTTATTTTTATTTTTGGGAAGATTCATAGATGTGAATATTGTATTTCCATTTGAAAATGCTAGATTAAACTAGAACAACGTAATATATTTACAAATCATCTATGATGGAGACTAAAATCTGGTGTTTTACTTGGGTTATTTTTCTAAGTTGCTTTTCTTGTTTCTGGGTATGGCACTTTGTGTAACAACTTTTGAGTGGTATTAAAATGGGATAGATGACTGGAAGTTGATCAGGTTGTAAGAATGTTTTTGGGTTTTGTGGTTGACAATGATTTCTTGTTCAACGAATTGTACTAGCATAGCTAAGGGGTTGTTTGAGTCCCCTTTTTTGGAAAATAGATTATGTAGTAGTGATTTTTTATTTTTTATTTCTTTGAGAATGTGTGGTTAAAAAGTTGGAATTTTTTTTGAGTTTACTTATAAAATTATTTTATTGGGAGAATGTGTGGTTGAAAGTGAGTTTGAGAAAAATGAGTTTATGAAGAATGTGGCTCAAACAGGGGCTAAAGCTTCTTTCAGAAAGGAGTGAGAATGAATGTAGGCAAGTTAATAAACATGCACTTAATGGCGAGTATCGAGCCCCAGCTTCAATGCTATGCCCTGAAGCGATACAGCTATAAAAATATTAGGTGTTTTGTCCTACTATGTCATCAAGAATCATATGCTGGACTGGAACTAACATGAAGACAGTCTGTTAAAATTGAAGTTTTGTTTCCTATCTAACTTAAATCTAACAAGAATTTTAATAAAAACCAGGAATTAATTATTTTCTGTGTCGTATGCATCTTTTGTTCGTCTTTAACAGAGCACTCTTTTTCTGTCGTCAGGTTTTTTATTATCTGGGCGAACTTAATGACTCCTTGTCCTATGCCCTTGGAGCTGGCCCTTTATTTGATGTTTCAGAGGACTCGGACTACGTTCATACCCTACTTGGTATAAATTTATTCCTCATTCAGCATTTCTCTGATGAACTGTGTAAATATGTTTATTACTCCAAGAAAGAATAATGTCTCTGGCTCACACCTTTCATGAAAAGCATATGGAAGTTATTAAAATTTAGTATGCTTTCCTGATAACTTATTACAGAGTGAGAACACAGTCTTACCAGATGCTTTCTTGGCTCCTTTCATGCTAATAGTTATTTATTATGTCTTGCTTCACTCAGCTAAAGCAATTGATGAATATGCCAATTTCAAGACTAAGGCTGTTGAAGGGAATGACCAATCTGCGGTGGTGGATCCTAGATTGGAGGCAATTGTTGAGAGAATGCTTGATAAGTATGGGAACTTGTGGTTTTATTGATACCAAAATTAGCTGTATCCTGTATGTTTTTCTTCTGACTTAGGTGGCCTCCCTTTCTTTTCAGATGTATATTAGATGGAAAATATCAACAAGCTATTGGAATGGCCATTGAATGCCGAAGACTGGATAAGCTCAAGGAAGCAATTATAAAGAGTGATAATGTTCATTCAACCATTAATTATTGCATTGATATCTCTCATCTGTTTATTAATCGAAGAGAATATCGTCGCGAGGTAATCTCTCATAGTTAATACCATATTCACATTTGTCTAGCCTTACCCCTTCATAGTATATTTTTCTAGTGATATTATAATTTTTTAGTATAATTACCACAATCTTCTATCGTATTGGATTCAACCTCTTCATTTTGTTCTTGAAATGACACAAAAAGATCTTTGAAGGTGTGTGCAAGGAAGAGGAGAAATTAAAGTTGAAGGAAATTGAAACTAATCCACTCTCCTTTTACTGGCTGGGCATTTATTCAAATGTTGTTTAAGATGATAGCTATATCTTGTGGACCTATAATGTATACTAGAATGGATAGGTACTGATGTTTAAGTGTGTGCTGTATGTGCACGCGATTAACTGCAATATACAATATGCAAAAAAAAAATCAATGCTGTCTCTGCTCGATCATGGAAATACAGTGTGACAAATAGATAAATTGAAGCAGTTAAATGAGCGTGACTGAAGAATTTATTGTTATACTTTTCGTACACCCATGGAACACTTTAATAGCTTGACAGATTATTTTTCTGGCTGCTAGCACTAGCTCTACCAGGAACTTGAGCTATGTGAGAAGAGAAATGTTTCAAAATAATTAGTTCAATGGGCTTTGTTTGTCCAACAAAATTGAGATTTCTGGACAGGTTATCATGATGAAATACCAATCGACATGGAAACATAAAGACGTATTTTGGTGTACATATATGCACAAGCACCATTATACGTGCTTGTACCCTTGTTTCGTTGCTTTATGATGCGTCTTTCGATTTTTTTAACTGTTGCTTGATGGAGAAAAGATTTAAGGAATTGTATATACTAAAAGACAAGATATGTGCATATATACCATTGCTCATTGCTGTATTTTGAATTTTTAGTTCTTTTTAGCTGATGCTTAATGTGGAAAATGCTCGAGGAATTTTGGACTATGAATTTTATAACAAACTAGGTTGTTTTTTTATACATCAAATGCTGATTTTATGCCTCGCATACAGGTGCTTCGTCTTCTTGTCGAAGTATACCAGCAATTGCCTTCTCCAGATTATTTAAGCATTTGTCAACGCCTCATGTTTCTGGATGAACCGGATGGTGTTGCAGGCGTATTAGAAAAGTTGCTGCGATCAGATAATAAGGAAGATGCTCTGCTTGCATTTCAGATAGCGTTTGATCTTGTGGAGAATGAGCACCAAGCTTTCCTTTTGGCCGTGAGAGATAGGCTGTCGAGTCCCAAATTACAATCTTCAGGGCCTGTGCAGTCAGGTTCTTCAGAAACAGATTCTGTGCGAGATGGAAATGCCACCTCGTCAGAAGATGTTCAAATGACGGATGGAACTCAAGTAGATAAGTTTGCATCACATGCTGATCCAAATGAAGTAATTTATGCTGAGAGGTTAACAAAAATCAGAGGAATTTTGTCAGGAGTGACTTCAATTCAGTTGGCTCTGCAATTCTTATACAGTCATAACAAGTGAGACAATTCTCTCAGTTTGTTGCTTAGCATTGATGAATTCTAGCAAGTTCTTCAGCATCTCCGTAAAAGTTAGTGATTAAAATCTGTTGAACTTTTGTTTGCTGATTTGAATGCAGATCGGATCTCCTTACCCTCAAGACAATAAAACAGTCCGTTGAGATGAGAAACAGCGTCTGCCATAGTGCAACTATATATGCTAATGCAATTATGCATGCTGGAACTACTGTGGATACATTCCTCAGGGAGAATCTGGTCAGTTGGTTTTCCACTTTGTATTGAATTATTTTATTTCATGTATCGTTGATTAATATTCTAATATTCCTAACTTTATTGTGTGCGTGAATGTAGGACTGGCTGAGCAGGGCAACTAATTGGGCTAAGTTCAGTGCAACCGCAGGACTGGGTGTTATACACAGAGGCCATCTGCAGCAAGGAAGATCATTGATGGCACCTTATTTGCCCCAGGGTGGGGCAGGTGGTGGTGGCAGTCCATACTCAGAAGGTGGTGCACTTTATGCTTTGGGTTTAATTCATGCGAACCATGGGGAGGGCATTAAACAATTTCTTCGAGATAGCCTAAGAAGTACCAATGTTGAGGTAAATATTTTCCTTCTTTCATTGATTACACCTTCCTATGTGCACCTTGTGTTTATTCATTTACCAGCTAGCTTACTATTGAAAAAATTATTTGGAGCAGGTTATTCAGCACGGGGCATGCCTAGGCCTTGGTTTGGCGGCTTTAGGCACTGCCGACAATGATGTCTTTGATGATGTAAAAAATGTGCTTTACACAGACAGTGCTGTTGCTGGTGAAGCTGCTGGAATTAGTATGGGTTTACTGATGGTTGGAACTGCAAGTGAGAAGGCTGGTGAAATGCTTGCTTATGCACACGAGACACAACATGAAAAGATTATCAGGTATAGTTGGTTCCTATTGCCCAGGTCTGGGACTATGTAACTATTGTCCATGTCTAGGACTATGATTTCACTCATCCTTCTTCTCTGTTTTATTTGCATGATTTAGGGGTTTGGCATTGGGAATAGCACTTACAGTCTATGGAAGAGAGGAAGAAGCAGATACACTGATTGAACAAATGATACGTGATCAAGACCCTATATTGCGCTATGGTGGCATGTATGCTTTGGCGTTGGCATACAGGGGAACTGCTAACAATAAGGCCATTCGCCAATTGCTGCATTTTGCTGTGTCTGATGTGAGTGATGATGTCAGGCGGACTGCTGTCCTGGCTCTTGGGTTTGTCTTGTATTCTGATCCAGAACAGGTTGGTGCCTTTTCTTTTTTATGTTCTTTTGAAGTGTTGCTATTGCTTTTCTTTCTACCCTTTTTAAGTCTCAACTGTCTGCTTAGAAGGAGCTGGTTTTGAAACTTGTCAATAACTTCTAGGCTACTTCTAATCTTTGTTTGTACTGATAAACATTTTGAATATGCTAAATGCAGACTCCTCGAACCGTTTCCCTGTTATCCGAGTCTTACAACCCACATGTTCGGTATGGTGCAGCACTCGCAGTTGGAATTTCGTGTGCAGGTACTGGTCTCAGTGAGGCCATATCATTGCTAGAGCCTTTGACATCAGATGTCGTTGACTTTGTTCGTCAAGGTGCTCTCATTGCAATGGCCATGGTGATGGTCCAAGTCAGTGAAGCCAGTGATTCTCGTGTTGGTGTATTCAGGTATTGTATCTTTATTTGTATTTTTCACCTTGCTTAGTATTTAATCTTTTTTCATCTTATCTTGTTTTCTTTCCTTAGGAAACAATTGGAAAAAATTATTCTTGATAAGCACGAAGACACCATGAGCAAGATGGGTGCTATTTTAGCTTCTGGCATTCTTGATGCTGGTGGAAGGAATGTGACCATAAAGCTACTGTCCAAGACAAAACATGACAAAATTACTGCTGTTGTTGGTCTTGCTGTGTTCAGCCAGTTTTGGTACTGGTACCCACTCATCTATTTTATTAGCTTGGCATTTTCACCCACTGCTTTCATTGGTCTGAACTATGACCTTAAAGTGCCAAGATTTGAGTTCCTATCACATGCAAAACCATCACTGTTCGAGTATCCCAAGCCAACTACAGTACCCACCACCACTTCATCTGTGAAGCTTCCTACAGCTGTTTTATCAACATCAGCAAGAGCCAAGGCCAGGGCTAGTAAGAAAGAGGCAGAAAAGGCCAATGCAGAAAAGCCATCTGGAGATTCTGGCAAGGGTAAATCAAGTGACAAGGATGGGGATTCCATGCAGGTTTGACCTAATTGTGCTTTAATGATCTATATCCTCGATTCTTTTGCTTATCATTTCCTTTTTATGCATGTTATGGGTGTTCTGTATTTGGTTTACAAGATGCATAAGCTGCACTGGGTTGGTGGGGTTTTCGCAACATTTTTAATCTCGTCCTTTGGAAAATGTATGGACAGTGATTGTCAATATGAAATTCATTGCTATATTTGGTAAATAAAGCTACCCCTATTTGCTTGAGCGATGGTAAACACATCAAGATGATATCCCTTTGTGTGTGTTGTATGTTAATGATGTAGTTTGAGTACATGAAACTAGGTCCCTGTTTGAGCTCCATTAAAATTTTAATTCGTTTTTCTTTCTTCTTTTCAATTACACGTTCTTTAATAAAATAATATCACACGTAAACCTAAAATTTTTTCTTCTGTTTTAACCACACATTCTCTAAAAAATCACTATTCCAAAATACATTTTTCCCTAAAACCTCATTAAAATGGAGCCCAAACAAGGGCTAGGAAAGCCGAGAAGGTTAAATTTCCTATTAGAACTTCAGACACTACTTTTGAATTATTAGGTTTAAGTTAAACTAAGATGGAGTTCGTAATTAGCATGCACAAGGATGATAGTGGAGTCAATATAGAGGAACTTGTTGTTTCGAAGTGTGATAGTTTTAGGTATTCTGGTTTGATTATTAATATGGAAGTACCTTAAGAGGATATGATGCATGGAGGGTGATGTGCTGCATGAATTTTATGTGATTGGAAGATTTCAATTGTGCTGATAAGGTCAATCCATAAAATAATTATTAGACCTGTGCTTTATGGTACGACAAATGTTGGGTTATTGAAGTACAACGTCCTCAAGATAGCCTAGCTAAAATGAGGTTGTAAAATTGGTTGTGTGGCAATAATAGAATGGATAAGAGAAGAAATGAGAATATTCAACTACATGTGGAGTGGCACCGAGGGAGGATAAGGGAAAGGTAACATATTAGATAGTTGATGCATGTCTTGCAGACCTAAAGGAGCTTATGTTCACCAGAAGATGTGGTATGAGCAGAACATGTTAGAAGAGGGAGAGGTATATTAAAATTAATATGGCATGCTGTCGCTGTGGACAATCTAGTTTAGTTGGATCATCTAGTTAATATAGCAATCAACCAAACTGATTTGCAATGTTTGCTATTACCAGATCGATAATCCTTCAGACAAGAAGGCAGAGGCAGAGGCAGAGGCAGAGCCAGAGCCATCTTTTGAATTATTGACCAACCCTGCCAGAGTGGTTCCTGCTCAAGAAAAATTCATCAAATTCCTGGAAGAAAGCAGATATGTGCCAGTGAAGTCAGCACCCTCAGGATTTGTGCTTTTAAAAGATCTACGTCCAAATGAACCTGAAGTGTTGTCTCTCACTGATACACCGTCATCAGCAGCAGCAGCAGCAGCAGCATCGAATGTTGGTGGATCAGTTCCTGGACAACAGGGTTCAGCCTCAGCAATGGCTGTTGACGAAGAGCCCCAACCGCCCCAGCCATTTGAATACACATCGTGATTTATTCTTATTTAAAAGGTTCTTGTCTGTTGGAATGTTAATTCCTTGAAAGCTCATGTGGGGAACTGTGGGACCAGAGCATTCATCAGATCAATCTCCTGTGATTATCTATAGTTTCTCCTACGTCAGGTGAGATGATGAATTTATCATTTCTGCCTTTTCTTTCAACTTCTTGCTCGTGTACTCTGGGTATTTTCATTGTTCACAAGGTGGGAAAAGAATGGAAATGTTTTGAAACTTCCATTGCCTACTATCTTTTCTGTAATTCTATCATCCTAAATTGTGAAAATAGAATGTGAACTTGCAGTTTCATTGTTTAGAGCTGTACCAAGTTTCCAGGTGACTGGAATTCACCATTTTCTGTTCGCGGAAACTGAACTGTGATAATTGTAAGAGATGTAGTTTGTTTTTTGCTTGATTAAAAATTTCTGGCCTGTGCAATGCCTTGATTTGACATATCTGAGACTTCAGTTAGATCTTTAACCTTGAGATGTTTGGTAGTGCTTCCAAGCTGTGAGTCTTACGGAATGTGTGGTAGTGGATATCAAATTGTGGATCCTATGAAATGCGTGAACAAAAAGTATGTTTGACCAACTTAAAAGAAATTAAGGTTTGCCAAACATGCACATAGTTTGATATCTCGGCAGTTTCACTTCCACTTGTAATTCACATTGAGATGTGTTGAATTCAGCTCTTTTAAGTATCACTTCTGGGGCGTTCTCGTGTTTTGGTTTGCTTTATTGGAATGAAGATCCAAGTCCATGCGAAATCCCCTTTTGCTAGGTGAAGGATCTTCACCCTGCCTCCAGCTACTCGTCTAGAGTTGTCCATTTGATTGTCGCCAACTCCCATCCTAACGGGCTAAGTAACCTTCCCCGTCTGCACACAGCACTTCTTTATCAATCAAACGCACCCGGACAAGCACACATTCAGCCATTCTTCTGTCTGCTCTTCACACTTGCACAATTCCAATCTAACTCAACATCCATTTCCTTTGCCATTTGGTGTTGACATTGATATACATAAACAACTTTCGTTCGTTACACTTCTTTCTGAATGCTTGAAATGTAGTAGGTTGACTCTAATTTAAAGTATAGGGGAACTCTCGCGAACCCGATAATCGAGTGATTACAAACGCATTGAGCCAAAAGGGCCCAACTAATAAAACCATCGAGTCACATGCAATAAAAGGGTGGAATTCAGTTTGAGAAAAAAGTACTCTAGATGGGCTGATAAACAAAAGAGTGGGTCTGTGTCTGTCGTTTCATTTGATTACCTTTGTCGTATGTGCAGTGTGCCCGACAAAAAGGAATGTCGTGTGAATCCCTCCATTGCACGCGAAGTTTTGTTCTTTTCACATGAATGACAACTCTCCCATTTAGTAAAGGATAAAAGGCAAGGGACAGTAAAAAAGGGAAATAATTCACAATAAAAAGAAGGAAAAAAAAAAAAACATTTTGTCCTCTGCTCTGTTCATGTTCACGTGTTTAGAAAACTTTTTTTGCAAGATGTTCATGAAAAACATTTTAGTAACATGTTAGGTACTATGTAAAGCTTTCAGACAGTCGGGTCGATTATAATGGATTGTACACGATGAGGTTAAAGAAGATAAATGTGCAACAAAAAAGTAGAGAAATAATTTGAATTTACGTACAAAATTATTTTATTGAGAAGATTAACAGTATTAGATATTGAGATTCCAAAAGCAAAACTTCTTGATAATATATTTGAAGTCGAGTTTTTAAGTTGTGAATCTTGTGAATTCTTATTGTATAGGAAATATATAGTACGAGTGTGTAACCTATTGTTCAATAGCAAATAGGTCACCATTTTTTTTAAATACAAGGAATAACAAGTTGATCCTCAACTTTAAGTTATAATTGCACGATGTCTTTTGAATTAAGACAAAAGGTCTATATCTTCGTTAAAATGTTATGCGATCCTTGTGAAAACATGCCTACCAAGTTGAAAATCAAAATACAAATTTGTGAAGTTAGGCACTTCGGTGTTGCCTGAGACTAATTATTCAATTATAATATACATTCGATGATCAACTTGCACTGCTTGAAAAATTGGGTATGAATTTCCTATTCTAGACAATACTTCGAGGACAAATAGTACAATATCAAATCTTGTATTCCTTTATATTTTCACCAACATAATCAATAATTTCCCTTAGCTAACCATGTAGGATGGAAGGAAAAAAAAAAATAACAAACCTCAACTAATGCCAACTTCCATTGGGCCCAACTCAGATGTTTTTGGTGATCTAAAAGATAAGGATCCTAGGTTAGATATGAAAAATGGTCATTAGTTGGGAGTCGAAAAATCTCCTTTTTGCAAGAAAATAGATTTATCTCTCATTTCGTAATTCATTTCAATTGAATATAATTGAAATATCGATCAATTTATTGTTCGACATTCTTTAACTGCGACTGCTCAATTCATTTACTTGATCATGTATTTTGAGATATCGATTGCTCGTTCTATCACCCCAACACCAACTAGAAGTAAAATACAAGAAACCGGCTATTCCCTTTCGGGCTCACTTTTTTTTTTTTAATTTCTTTTTTCTGTCAATAATCACATTGGGGCCACCAATGACCAACCCCACAATATTAAAGAACAGTAACCGATAACTTAAAATACAAGAAACCGGCTATCCCCTTTTGGGCTCACTTTTATTTATTTATTATTTTTTTCTTTTTTCTGTCAATAATCACATTGGGGCCACCAACCCCACAGTATTAAAGAACAGTAACCGATAACTTCGGTCCTCGGTAAAAAGAACTATGTGGAGCCCACGCCTAATAATTTTTTTAACCTACATTAGCTTACCTAAACCTACCCAATCAGATGAAAGAAAAAGCTGAAAAAGACCATGTGATTGGCCACTAGTCAACAAATTTACAATTGTTTTCTTTCCTTTACTGTGTGCCGCATCACTGGGAGACATCTCTTATTTTCGTCCCTCTCGTTTTTCATGAGCTCTTCACAGATAGAGAGAGAGAGAGAGAGAGAGAGAGAGAGAGTTTATGCTCGAAGAATCAATCTTTTGTAAAGTGTAATGCTTGATTTCGCCTTTATCTTTCTTGTTTGCTCTACATTCGTTCCGTTCATAGTTTCTTAAAAACCAGTCACAGAAATTCAAATTTTGCTGAGATTGATGGGTTGTTAAAATGTAGATGTAAATGTGGTATTGAGTTTAATGTTACTTTTGTTTCTCGAGTTAAATTTTGTTGGGATCCGTTTAATTTCTTAGAAATTGCAAATTTCTTATTTTCTTGACATTTTTTTGATATTTTACTGCATTCTAAAATTATTTACAGTTTTTCTTGTTGAAATCGCAAAATTTGGCTTTTTTTTTTTTTCTTAAGAGCGTGTTTGATTGCATTTATTTTTCATGGATAATGACAGTTTCCTCCCAAATTTCTTTGGAGTGGTTGCTATTTTTTTCATTGAAAATATTTTCCAATTTTTGAAAATATAACTAATTTTCCTCGTTCTGGGGAGAAGGTTTTGTTTTCCTCGAAACAAGGAAAACATTTTCTTTTCTAGGAAATATTTTTCATGCCAATCAAACAAACCCAAATTGTAAAAATGAATTTTATAAGCAATTTTTTGTTCGTTCAAGATTTATGACTTATTATTATTATTATTATTTTTTTAGCAAATTTACTGAAAATTCGATATATTCATTGCAGGGTTTGCACAATGTGCGAGTAATTGAGAATTATTAAATTATTTTTGGATAAATCTAATTTGAAAAAGGAAACTATTTGATAGCTTTTCAAAGATGAATTGGAACTCGCCGATGGCAGTTGATTACCAAAATCATGCTATGCCTTATAATTCAATTGGGAGCTTCGTGGATTTTTTTGGGGGTGTTACTTATGACCACGTAAATTTCATTTTCACGGATGCTCCTTATACTCAGGTACATGATCAAAATTTGATCTGCTTCTCAAAAAATATTTGTCTGTTGCCTTTTTGTTGTGGCTTATAATTGAGTGAAAAAACTTCAGAGAATTTTGTCTTAGTTCACTTCACCAGCACAAGTCCGTAAAGTGGCTAGGATAGCTTGATCCTGGCTTGAGCTTTGCTCGCTTGAAGCATGTTCAATGTTATATATCACGTGCTAAGCTTAAAAGTCACTTTTAAGTAACTTTTTTAGCCATACATGAATGAGGTTTTTCGAAAGTTACCTTTTTTTGGATAGTAAGCCATTGATGATCTTATCGACCACAGTGTTGTTACAGTATATGGGCTTGGAGGTCAAAGATAAACTGAGGTCCTCTATATTTTCAACTTGGCTTAAGATTGTGAGTTGAGCTAGTAAATATCCAAAACTGTTGATAGGCCTTCAATCCACCTCAGTCATTCTAGAAGGGCTAAGAAGGATGGGCTGCCAGCTGGAGAGTGAAACTGAATTTTTTTTATAAGAAAAAATGGTTAGGAGAAATTTGTTAAATGAGATCTATAAATAAAGGTAGAAACTAGCAATAGAGGGGGCTTTTATTGAGTGAAAAGTGAGACCTTTAGGAGAGTTTTTAGCCCTCTTGAATGCTTATCAATACTGTTAGAAACAAAACAATACCAGAATCGCTTGATACCATTTGTTATGAATCATCTCTACGAGCAACAAGATCACAACTCCCTACGTTGCTTCTCCTCCAGAATCCAAACAAAAAAATCTGCCATAAACAAAAAGTCTTGTTGCAATCCAAAAGCGGAATTTCAAACTTCATAATTGTCATCCCTGAAGCAATCAACCTTGTTCAAACCTTATTTTAATGACGAATCTGGCCCTCCCAAGATCCGCCAAACCTTGACTCTGATACCAATTATTAGAAAGTAGAAACAAAATAAGACACCAAAATCGTCCTGATACTAGTTGTTAAAAATCGGGCCAAATAATAAAGATGAGAATAATACGAGTAATATGAAGATAATTGATCACAAAGAAAACAAGATTTATGTGGAAACCCAAATCCGGGAAAACCACGGATAGAGGTGAAGAATTCACTATGGTCAATAATAAGGAGTTATAAACGATCTTTTTGGACCAATGACTAATTGGACAATTAGTCAATTTCAATATGTGTTGTACACCACGTATTTATAATCAAAGAATCTAACATACTAGAAGAATTAATACACATAAAGAATTTAATATAAATTGAAGTCCCTATACAATGAGTAAGACCAATAATAGAGAATTTAGGATGAAATATGAGTTAAATTCACCTTGGACTCTTTCAAGACTGTCAAATTGGTCTCAATGCCCTTTCAATAGGGTTTCGTTTCATTTAACATACTAGAAGAATTAATACACATAAAGAATTTAATATAAATTGAAGTCCCTATACAATGAGTAAGACCAATAATAGAGAATTTAGGATGAAATATGAGTTAAATTCACCTTGGACTCTTTCAAGACGTCTTCAAGTCTACCATTAACTCCCAATACTCCTCCAATAGTATTTCCAACCAAATACTCAACAAGAATTCGGGTTGCAACTCAATTCTAACAAATATTTTTTTTGATAACCGTGGATGTTCGGGCCAACTTGCGTTCACCTTGGCTAATCCTACGAGATCTTGAAATTTACGGTCGGGTACTCACCTTAGTGGCCCTGAGGGGATTCGAACCGGTAATCATTGAGGAACAAACCTAAGACCTGACCAATTGAGCAATCCCTCAGGGATACAATTCTAAGAAATATAATACCCAGTTTTCCTACAATTCATCTAGCATTCCTTCCATTGGCTGCTGTACCCCATTATTTTCCTCATATAATTTTTCCAACTTTCTTTGAATCCTATCAACTGTGTAATCAACGATGTTACTTAAGTTAGCTTGAATTTGATTAAAGAAAAGGTTGCACACAATGAGCAATCTAATGATGCCTCAATTGCTCATTACCGGACCACCATGGATTTAGCAGATGATTTGATTTTAGGCCTTACTTAATCAATGATATTCCCTATTTTCCTTGTTTGCAAGAACTTGAACAATAGTACATTGAGTTGCATACAGAGAATAATGTGTGTAATTGCTTCCAACTACGTGCAGGAGAATTCTTACTATGCGACAAATACAAATTTCTACAAATTTGCGGTATCTGAACATGAAAGTTTCTCAAACGATGAATGTGCACATGGCTATGTGGTCAATGATCATATCCAAGGGATTGATGAATATAACAGGCACTCAGTGAACCTGTTGGTGCCATCTGATGATCAGGCTACAGCTGCACATGTGCATGAGGAAGAAAATTTGAACGCCACTTCGTCTTTAGAGTGTAAGTTCTGATTTTGTTTCCAATCAATTTATATAGAACTGTTAGCATATTAATGGATGCAATTTTTGCATAATAGTACTCTTTCTTTTTAAATTGTGTCTGTTACGTTGAGGAACCTTTCATTTGACCACAGAAATAAAGAAAGGTCAATCAATTGCGGATGTAGAGAATATTTATGAGGAACGTGGATATGTATTTTACACTAGTATCAACACTTACATAGCCTTGTGAATGTTTATATATTTTACTGATAAGAATATGTTGAAATAAGCCAGAAGCAATATGCCCCAGTTTTTCATGCTGTAAAATGTAAATTATAATGGTCATCTTTTGGAAGTGAGAGAGAGTTTTAACTTGGCAAAAATAAATTTTATGGGAAGACCAATGCCCTCCATGCGTTCCCCTGCTTGTTGGGTATTACAATCCTTCATATGTGACTATTTTTGCGAATGTTATTTTTCTAAACTTGTGTGATGATCTTGTGTTACTCTGAGGTGAAGCTCCCCGATTTTATTTTGTGGCGCTGACCATTGATCTTTTGTTTCTCCAGGTCCTGGGAATCAACAGAACACTAGTGACTATGAGGTAGGAGGTTTTCCCATTCGTAGTTATGCACATCTATAGCTTTTCATTTTCTCATCACTCATTTTTAACTTTAGGGAGGATATGATAGGCATTAATTGGTAATTTATTTTGTGAACTAATGTAGGTCATTTGGCAGGACAGTATTGATCCTGACAACATGAGTTATGAGGTTTGAAATATTAATTATGTGTATTCTCTTTTAATTTATCAACTGTCTCCTGAATTTCAAATGGGACGTGTAGTAACTCCAATAATTGTAATTCTAACTAACCCAAGGTTATAAGTTATTTTTGCTCTCGTGAAAGCATACTGAGAACCTATTTGCCGATGACAAAGTTAGGGAAAAATTTCTATTATTGTAGAATCACAGGGTATACTAGCTTCAGTTTATGTTTGGATGATGAAGATTGAAGAATGAAAATGTGCCAGTTTTGGATGGGAAAATATATTTGAACACATCCCTTTAGCTTAATGCTGGTTTGAGGACGGTTAAAGTATAATATGAAGCTGCTTGAGGATGCCAGTGGTGGCGGTGAAGGGGGTTGGTGGGGGAGAATATTTATTTATTTATTTATTTATTTTTTATCATTCCTTTCCTTTCCTTTTAGTTTATTCAAAATAAAGGTAGAATGGTCTTTATAAGTCCAGCAGACAGTATCTGTCCATTGGGGACCTAAATTCAGCAAAGGTGAAAGGTTTGGGCCAATGTAAATTTTCCTTTCGAAAATGACTTTTGTTTTGTGGCCACAATTTTCATTTTAGTGTATTGCCCCATTTTCTTTTCACTTTAATGGGGGGATACAGTGTTCCTTCCACGAAAATATAGCCTGCTAATTTTCAATATATTCCCGTCTTGCTGTTTTACAGTGGCTGTTCATTTCTTGTTTCTGCAAAGTATGGTGTTAGGACCATCTCCAATTATCTTGAAAGGGGACAAACAGTTTGCTAAAGACACTGTCCCTTTGTTTAAGCGGATCGTCTTTCTGGAAAATTTTCTGTTATCTTCCCTTCTCTGACTGTCCATTTTTGTTTGTGAAATCATGAAACTGAGAAGGGATGACTTTTACAACACATTTGAAAAGACATATTCTTTACTGTTGTGAATAATATCTGCGGAATTTAGTTATTTTGTAGTTGCAAACCATTTTATCGAAGTGCATTTAGTTATTTTATAGTTGCAAACCATTTTTTATACATATGGAATAAGTGCAATTTGGGATGTGGTTATTCAGATTGCAATCTTCTAAAATACTTAAACATTACTCTAATTCCTTTTTACAGGAGCTACTTGAGCTAGGTGAGGCAGTTGGGACTCAAAGCAGAGGTCTTTCTGAGGATCTTGTTGCGTTGCTTCCAACCTCAAAGTTTAAGCGTGGTTTATTCTGGAGAAAGAAATCCAAAGGAGAAAGGTAAAGAGAGAGCCACATAACTCGTTTCCAACTAAACTTACTACTGAACCATGATGCATGGACACTCCTATTTGAGAAATGTGTTGTGTTAGACCCTGACACTCCTCAGACTCTCAAGGACATGTATCCAACAATCGACATGCTCCCCCTGTCCCAGTTTTTATATATTTTCTAAAATACTAACACTCAAGTGATACTTTATATACACCCCTTGAGAAAGTCTTTGACATGCCATGTGCCATGTCCTATATTGAAAATTATAATATATAGGTTTGAAATTTTAAAAATTAAATCGATGTGTCTCCAACATGTCCATGTCTTACTTTTTTGGAAATCAATTGTCGCGTCTGCATTTCTTAGCTACCGAAATATACATCCAAATTTTATTCTCTAATGATATTCACTGAAATATGCACGTTTGTCTAAACTTAAAAGTCAAACTTACTTAATCTTTTATTTTTGGCATGTTGGTCTAACCTTAAAAGTTAATCTTTTTCTTATAAATAGAAAAAAGTTGCTTATTAAGGATGTAGTGACAAATACCTTAATTAACAATACTACAACCCACATCCTAGCCATAATTCTATAAAATACTAAAATATTAATCTAATTTTAAATATTTGAAATATAATTATCCTAATCTTCCATCATTTACTTTGCTAGTGTTTAGTTAAATTCTTCTTCTTTTTCTGTTGCTAACAGGTGTGTAGTTTGCCAGATGGAGTACAAACGAGGTGATAGGCAGATGACTCTTCCATGCAAACATGTCTACCATGCTGATTGTGGAAGTAGATGGCTTAGCATCAACAAGGTAAGCCACCTGCCTTTCTCGAAAAGTAGTTTAGCAAGAAATCATCTGGCTAACAGTTCCTAATATAACAGGCTTGCCCAATTTGTTACAAGGAGGTGGCTATTAATGTCCCCAAGCACTAGAAAGATAGTTTGTACGATGGGGGGATCTTGCCATTTTTTCGAGGTTATAGTGTTTTTCTTACTTCTTTTCTACTTTCCCTTTTCATATCTATTTTTCTTTCTTTTATCTTGTGAAAGCTAAATTTATTGTAATATAAAATCGCTTCTGTAACCTGAAATAACTTTGTGGGGGTATATTTGTTTCTGACTCATATTTGAAATTACTTAAAGGGCTCCTAAATTAGCTTTCAGTTTTCGCTGACATATTATTTCCTAGTAAAAGCAAGATAATTTCTTTTAGTGTAGCTGATATGCCACTGGTACAGTTTTCATATTATCTTGCACTTAGTATCTTAAATTTTAGGCTGTTAAAAGTGATTCTTTATACATGCAAGCTCTTACCCCATTACACTTCATTGGTCAGGCATTTTTATTGGAGGTAATTCCCGTTTCCAAGTATAAATTTAAATATTAGACTAATGAACCTCACTATTTAGACTTGAATAAATAAAGAAAAACTAGTTTGAGTAAAGGAAACATAAATCTTAATACCTTTATGAAGTTGTACACATACACACCAACAATAGTAGGAAAAAAATTATACACTGTGTTGCTTCATGTATGTACAGACACCTAGGATCTCCTTTTTTAGACCCTACTTGAATATATTAAGTAGTTAAAAAAATAGAAATATTACTCTGATTCTTCCCAAGTCATCCATAGGAAGTAACCTTCTCTCTTTCTACTCCACACTAGTGTTGCAAATTTTTGTCATGCTAGTAGTGTTGGAGGAGGTGGTGGTGATTTGTTATAGTAAGGTGGCGGCAATGATGGAGAGAGGAGGAGGAGGAGGAGGTGATTTGTATAAATATTGTGAATGCTCTATGTGCTTTGATTGTGGAACTCAGAGCATTCACCATAACATCCAACCATAGGATCATGGGTTCTAGCTAACTTAAGTTTTATTCATAATAATTATGAACTAGTCCAGATTATGACTAGGTATGGCTGGATGTACTTTCTTATATATTTTTTCTTCCCTTATAGAGGGTGGGGGTGGGTTCAACAGGCAGATAAGTCTTTTCAGAGCTGTTAAAACCATAGTCAATGATATTTCCCCCAAGACAGCCGTTATTGTCTATTGCACATCCAAGTGTATGTGTTTACTTCTGCTAGTGCTGATTGGAACTAGTTAGTTGTAAATCTCTTTCTTCCCCTGTAAAAGTATCCCATTAATATATCTCAAGAAATACACATAATTTTAAGAATAATTACATAGACATCATAATGATGTAAAAAGTTTACGAATTTACTAACTGTTGTACCTAAGTTCACATGGTTTTTATAAATTTAATTAATCTGTTTCTGGCCTTAGTAACAATGGCATTTTTTTGGAATTTTAGTTCTACATATCCTTCTCAGACTTTCATTAATATTCTTTATCAGTGAAAAATGTAAACTTAGACACAAAATGAAAAGATTATTCTCTTATCCACAAGGATGTTGTATTTGGACGGGATTAAATAGGCAATATTTTATCTTCTTTTGACCTTTTAATAATATGTCCAGTGTTGTACAATTCACTTCAACGAACAAGAGCATATCATATGTCGTCCTTGTACAATTACTTCTAATATTCGAAACACAGAATATTCATAATATTTCACGTGTTTATTGGAATCCTTTTTCTTTGTTGGATGTATTCTTTGATCGATGTGATCTTGCTCAAGTATGGTTTTGGATAACATAACATGGCGATGTAGCCTAGCTGTTTAGACTTGAATTGTTAAATAAAAACCAGTTCGAGGAAAGGAAACAAAAGGCAAGTGCTTCATGCAAATACATACATCTAAGATCTCCTTCAGGACCCTCTTCTTGAATATAGTTTGGTGTTCAAAAAATAGAAAAATTATTCGATTCTTCCAAAAAGTTCCATAGGAAGTAACCTTCTCTCTTTCCAATACGCACTAATGTCGCAAATTGTTTTCCTGCTAATGTGTTTTGGAGGTGGAGTTGAAGAATAGTAGTTGGATTTGGTGGGACCATCGCCATTTCCAGGTTTAATACGTTGGCCTTCTCCGATATTGTATTGATCGCCTCTGGTTCGACTGATTCTGCCGATCCTCAGTCCAGTTTGTAGAGATTTGGGATGCCATTTTAAAAGGTCAACATTCTTAAGAGGAATAGTCCAAAAT
>CAIGRO010093983.1:0-13843 GCA_903798355.1 Fraxinus baroniana | reverse complement strand
TTAAAATGGGGATTGTTAACAATCAAAAAATTATTATTTTCAATCAAAAAAATAAATAATTAAGAAATTTTAAAATTATAATAACAAATTAAACAAAAAGAAATTATGAAAATTAAATAAATAATATAAATATTATTTAATTAAAATTGAAAAAATCAAACTAACAAAGAATATAATGAAATTAAAAAAATTAGATTTTATCATAAAAAGAAAATGATTAAAAATAATTTTAAATTGAAACGAAAAAAATGAAAATAAAATAAAATTGGGTTGACTATTTTAATCAGCCCAAAACCGACTGTAAACAATTAGCCCAAAAAAGGAGCGACCGTAACAATTGCCTGAGCCAACTGTTTCTCGTCGGAAAGTTGCAAAAAATCAAATATATCTACCTAAATTTCTTTCACTCAATGATCTACCTAAATAATGAAAAATAAACATTATACATAATAATAAATGAAAAATCAATCTCATAAATTTAATAAAAAAAAATACTTACCTTATTGAAGGTAATGGTCGATGTGTAAGGTAAAGGTGAGGATAACATACAGTTGAAGTCAATAAGAATCAATATGAATCAATATGAAAATCAATAAGAATCAATATGCAACAAGCTACAGAGAAAAATAAATAAAATACTTCCTTTTACATTTGTTTATGTACTCTGTTTGGTTGTCATAACTTTTTCATGCTTTCTTCTTTATCTTTTTCCTTGAGATTTGTGCTTTCAAGTAGAGAGGAAATGGCTGGGGCCTGGGGCAGTGCAGAGAAAATAGTATTTCTACTTTCGAACTCTGCAGTTTAACTTTCTTATGTTCGCTAATACCTAATGTCTTAATAAAATTATGCATTCCTGCTTTAGTAGGTGAGAACCTCTTTTGCAGATGCAGTTTTAATGAAATGCTAAGATATAAAGTTCTGACCGGTCTTGAGGACTTCCTGGATTTTATTTAAGCTCGATGAGGTGGCCATGAAGTTCTCATAAGCTAAATGGATGGTTGAATTTTCGAGATATTTGGCTTAGTTAGCCATGTTATATACTAATGATAATTTCAAAGGTTAGAAGGTATTAAAATTTTGGATATATGTGTGTTAAATATTCGTGACTATTGATATCAACAAGATGACCATGATTATATTAATTAATAATTTAATATAGTCGTCCACATATGTGATGTATGAGTAGGGTACAATTAGTCTTAATCAACTGTAAACATAATGTCATATTGTGATATATGGATATTGAGAGTTATCAGTTAATGAATCGTTATAATTTTGGAATGTAGGAGTGTTTAATATAGATACGGTGTATATTTTATTATTCGGACATGAGATGTGGACGAGTTTTAGCCTCCGCTTTGCGGATGGGACGAGGGCGAGAGTTGGAAAAAAAGCTTCGACTAATACAGAAAAAGGTAATTCAAAAAATGCTTGGCCGAGTTGGCAAGGATCTGATTGGTTGGATTCGTCTGAACCAGGAGGAGATACCTTTTCCCCTTTTCCATTCGCTTGTGGTGGGGAAATTCCCAACTTGCAGCGGGCATCATACGATTAGTCTTAATCAACTGAAAAGATAATGTTATATTGTGATATATGGATATTGAGAATTATTTGTTAATGAATCGTTATAATTTTGGAATTTAGGAGTGTTTAATATAGATACGGTGTATATTTTATTATTCTTAGTTGGAATACTAACTTTTTAAAGTGTTTAAAACAAAATTGTAGACCCGAAGGTATATTTAAGAGTTGAATGGATACATTAGCTCAAACATATTATTAGGAGTCAATTTCTAAAATTCATTTGTCTAGCTTACTTAAATATGTGTTATGGATATTTTGAAGAGTTTAGAAAATTTTGCAGACGTGAAGATGTTCAGGTGAAGAATAAGAGCTTTACAAATTGATGGTAGCAAATTATTATCCAAGAGGGACATCAAATAAATTATAGTCCAGAATGGACATAATAAATCATCGTGGGAGATGCTCTCAAGCCCACAAGGGAGTCACCTACGGAAGTAACCCAACATTTATGATTGAAGATCCCACGAAAAATGTTCAATATAGTGAAAACGACCCATACTCCATGACATGTAATATCACTATATTATTTGATAATAGTGCTAGTAATAATGTGATGTCGAGAAGGGTTAAACCCCGAATGAATACCGAGACAAGAATTCTCGCGAGGTGTAAATCACACGCACTCTTGGATGACTCATCTTTGTAAGAGTTGTCATGAGGTCGTGGCTATGGGATTAGATTATTCCTTATGGATGGTCTCTGAGAAAGCCTCCACCATTAAGCCTTGTCCATATTTATGTAGATCGCACGATTGGTGGGGAATTCCCAACTTGCAGCGGGCATCATACGATTAGTCTTAATCAACTGAAAAGATAATGTTATATTGTGATATATGGATATTGAGAATTATTTGTTAATGAATCGTTATAATTTTGGAATGTAGGAGTGTTTAATATAGATACGGTGTATATTTTATTATTCTTAGTTGGAATACTAACTTTTTAAAGTGTTTAAAATAAAATTATAGACCCGAAGGTATATATAAGAGTTGAATGGATACATTAGCTCAAACATATTATTAGGAGTTAATTTCTAAAATTCATTTGTCTATCTTACTTAAATGTGTTATGGATATTTTGAACAGTTTAGAAAATTTTGCAGACGTGAAGATGTTCAGGTGAAGAATAAGAGCTTTACAAATTGGTGGTAGCAAATTATTATCCAAGAGGGACATCAAATAAATTATAGTCCAGAATGGACATAATAAATCATCGAGGGAGATGCTCTTAAGCCCACAAGGGAGTCACCTACGGAAGTAACCCAACATTTATGATTGAAGATCCCACGAAAAATGTTCAATATAGTGAAAACGACCCATACTCCATGACATGTAATATCACTATATTATTTGTACTCATCCCTTTGATAATAGTGCTAGTAATAATGTGATGTCGAGAAGGGTTAAACCCCGAATGAATACCGAGACAAGAATTCTCAAGAGGTGTAAATCACACACACTCTTGGATGACTCATCTTTGTAAGAGTTGTCATGAGGTCGTGGCTATGGGATTAGACTATTCCTTATGGATGGTCTCTGAGAAAGCCTCCACCATTAAGCCTCGTCCATATTTATGTAGATCGCACGAATCTGATAGGTACCATATCCTGCTATTACTCCTGCATCAATATGATCAGTTTCAGCAGCACCAATACTTCCTAGAGAGGCATCACCGTGAGTTTCGCCATCTGATATTCCTAGAGACGGGCTGAAACATGTTGGAGGGTTCTTTCTAGTTGGAGCAGCACTGTGAGGACAATTGTTTGTCATATATAGTTTTTATTTAGACCTTTGAATTGACAGTAACCTCTAAATTAAACGACTGATCCTGTGATTTTTATTGAGTCAAGTCAACTATTAAGTCCAAATTGAAAGCATCGAGGATCCATGTTTGGGTCGATGATTAATGCATGGTCAAGTGGATGATTTTGGTCTAGCTAGGAATATGTTCACCGAACTTGTTTGTGGTATATCAAACTAATAGATCTAATCTCCTACTTACATTAGAGAGAAGTTATAATGTTCATTGTGAGCGTGACAACAAGAGATGTGAATATGAGTTAATAATACCACATATTGTCGCGCTCACCTCTAATATTTTAACTTGTGTATACCATGAACATGGACACGAGATCAAAGGCTATCTTTGGCACGTTTGGTTCAATAATTATGTCCACTGCATCAAACTTATCTTTCAAATTACGTAAAATCATTGCGTTAGTCCTTTTATGAGTCTATCAATTTGACTACAAGTTTAGCTTTTTCTTAAAATGAGGTCAGCCACTTGAATAATTTTCAATACTAAGCCCTTATTTGGTTTACTTACAAATTGAAAAATATTTAAGTTAAAAATCAACAATTAATTTTAATCAAACATTTCGTGTGACCCACAATATTTATCAATTTTTTAAACACGAATTTCATCAAATCTTATTTAAGCAAAACCAAACCGGCATTGAGTGTTTATCTCTTTAATCTGCTAAATTTATTTTTAAATTTTTTATCCTTTATTTGGAAATATTACACTTTCCACCCCACCTCCTTACACTCCATTTCACTTTTACTCTTTGACATTTTTTCTTCAGAGTAAGCTCCTCGTATTTTATTGGGATAATGGCGGTTATTTGAGTGTTTTTATTGTGGAATTTCTGCTAGTTAAGCAATTTTCATCTATTTGTGAAATGACACGTGACGAGATGGTTGAAATCTGAAACTAAATTGATTCAATTCAAATTAAAGTAAAGTCTGGTGACCCATTCGAGACGGAATAAAGTTTAATAAAGCCAATTAATTGAACTCAACTTAAACTTACATGTTCGATACGCGCCTACAATAATAGAATTAAAAAAGAATTTTTTTTTTTTTCCTTTAATTATTAAACATATTGAGCTTAGTTAAACTTGTTCTCATGTAAACGTGATCGATTATTCTAGAAGACTCAAGTGAGAAATCAAAAGTATTTTGAGTGCGATCGAAAGCAAAATATCATTCATATCCTTTCTTTTTTTTTTTTTTCCCTTTACTTGTATTTCTCATTATTTTGTTTTATTTTTGTGCTTTATTAATTTAAATGTCGTAGAATTAAATATTCAAATTAACCAAGTAGTTCTTTGGAAGAAGATAAAAATAAAAAGATAAGTCTTGAAAATTACATACGATCCCACATCATCAAAACATAAAGGACAAAAGGAGTGAAATATAAAAGTTTTTTGAGTTTCCTACTTTTCCAGCTATCTTTCTTATCCATACATTTCCAAGAACTCTCCCATCGCTAAAGATCTTTGAAGAATAATTATATCGATGGAGAAAACTTGAAAATTATGAAGGAAAATTCTTAATTTCAATGATGAGAAGCATTACTCCTGAATGAACCAAGAGCTTTTACTGCTCCAGCTCTCAATATAAACTGGTGGTAGAATGCTGCAATAGCTGCACCGATAAATGGCCCCACCCAAAATATCCACTGAAAAACATATAAATGTAATTATTAGAAGAAAAAAATAAATTTTTGAACCAAATGCCAGTCGTCAAAAGACTTTTTCAAGTCAAAAATTAAATTTAATTTGGAATATATGTACTAACATGATCATCCCAGGCCTTGTCCTGATCGTAGATTACTGCGGCCCCAAGACTCCTAGCTGGGTTGATGCCCGTTCCGGTGATTGGAATTGTGGCCAAATGAACCATGAACACTGCAAATCCAATTGGAAGAGGTGCCAATACCTAGTATTTTGGAATTAATAATGGCTTTTAGTACGATAACTTGAACTGCAATGGACATCACTATAGTAGAAAAAAATTATGCCTTAAAAGTGATGTATATTGCACGGGATAAAAGTTGTTTGAATAGAGCCACGTTGGCCTTGGTCCATATCCCGCACAAGCGTGGAATTGTTAAGTTCTAATAGGGCCCACAAAAGTTTTAATCTAATATTTGCTATTGTAATGTAAGAATCCATGGTCCCCAAGCTTTAGTGTTGAGTAATGCTGCACGTATAGGAAAAGTTTCACAGAGTGAGGCACTCAGCACAATTTCATTGATAGTTGGCAGCACTACACGGGGAACTTTCCTAAAATTTAGGTCCATATGAATCTAATTTTCTCTCTTGTACTTTTCTTGATTCGTTGTATCTGTCACCAAGTTTCTTCACGTCCCTTACGACCACATGATACTCGTAAGTGCTCCAGTTGTACCGCAAATATTATATGGCTCACATTCACCCTCACGAAGGAAAATATTACTTATCTTTACCAAACTTGAATCGATAAAAACATAGGGACAGCAAAACAGATACATCTTTACTTATCTAGCGTAATTAACAGATTATTTTACAGCTAATTATAGTAATAAGAAAGTATATTTTCACAGTTTATTGTAAAAAACTTAGTCACTGAAGCAATAATGGAAACTTACAGGGACATGAGAATCTCTGGCACTACGCTTTGGATCGGTGGCGGAGAAAACAGTGTAAACAAGGACGAATGTTCCGATGATTTCGGCAGCTAACCCGACGCCGGTGCTGATCCCATCGGCTAGTTCGTTGGCACCACCTCCGTACTTCTTGTAGTATGATTTCTGAAATGCCTTGACCAAACCAACGCCGCAGATGGCTCCCAAACACTGTGCCACCATGTACATCACTGCCCGGATCAAAGACACTTTCCGGGCCAAGAACAGGCCAAAGGTCACTGCTGGGTTTATGTGCCCCCCTGCATGCACACAGATCACTCAAATAGTCAGATTTAAATATTGAAGATATAAAATGATACACCATCTTTTTAGTCGTGAACGAAATATTCAAAAGTTCAAAAACTGAACTAATATATAAGAGGTTGAGCTACTTGTAAGATCCAAGATTCTAAAATAAAACTCAAGACTCAATATCGAAAGCTGAAATGACCAATCCAATCGGTTTAAAGCTGAATCGAAGAGTCAGATATCAAGATTAATGTAGGCATATGAGCCACCATTTCGCAGGTCAGGTTAATCGTAGATCAAAATGGTTATATATGAAAATACTAATCAATAAATTAACCTTTTAACATAGAATCCCGCGTCTTAAGAAAGAAAAAAACTGACCAGAAATTCCAGCAGTGCAGTAGACAAGAATGAAGATCATGCCACCAAAGGCCCATGCAATACCAAGAATTCCCACCCCACCACACTGGTCGCCATTCAAGTCAGTATCAATCTGGCTCTTGTACCCAATTACAGTTAAAACTGTAATGTAAAGAAATAGCAAGGTGGCTACGAACTCAGCTATTAAAGCTCTGTAAAATGACCACTTTGTCAGCTCCTTCGCGTCGATGAGCGGCGCCGGCGGTGGATCATGATAGTCCTTGGCCGTGAATGACCCGTGCTCCGCCACCCCTGCGTCCTTCGTCATATGTTAATATAGATACAGAGAATGTGTATGTATATATATCAAGAATACAGGTAGTACTGAGGACTCGGTGAGAGACTATAGCAGTGGTATTTATTGTGTCGATTCGTGGGGTATAGTTTTGTGTTTATTGATTTGGTTAATTAATTAATTTTATTTTTTTGGTGCCCAGTATCCCAGCTTAGTCAAACTAATTTTTTGGACCACCAGTCACCGGCCCCTCAGTAATCGGTGGAGGTAAACCGCGGGTTATGCCCAAGTTGACCAGGGTTCGAGCACCCCTTATACTCCTGCCCAATGAGCATTTTTCCATGATTATTACATCACCAAACTGCTCCAACCAATATTGATTAATACATCACTCAGCTGCTCCAACCAGAAATCGAACTACCCACGCTGAAATTGCAAACCCAACAATGCCCTTCATTTGCCAACTTGAATGTGTCTCGAGGGACGATTTGGTTAATTAATTATATTATGAGTGTGTTTGATTGTATTTATTTTTCATGAAAATTTTCAATTTTTCATCTAAATTTTTAATTTAAAGTGTTTGATTATTATTTTTTTGAATGGAAAATATTTTCCAACTTTTAAAAATATGTTTAATTTTTTTTTTTTTTTTTTAAGAAAACTTCTTTTCAGGAGAAGAAAAATATTTTCTTTTTTAAATATATTTTTCATACCCATCAAACCCACTACAAGGGAAAAGGTGGAATTCCATGGCTACCACTATAATTCTGATCATTTTCGCTCTCACCGACCCACTAGACAATGCTTCAACGCCAATTTTTCTTAGGTGAATTTCATTTGCAGTCATTGAACTTTCATAGTAATCTCAATTAGGTGAGTAAAGTTTAATTTATATCAATTAAATTATTATTTTCAGATTTCACCACTTATCGTCCCCAAAATTAACGATAATTGTGTATAATTGATCTCCATGTTATGTTATTTAGCCATGTTTGAGCCATATTATTTTTCTCATTCTCATTCTTCTACTCATTTTCAATCATACATTTTTCAATAAAATAATATTTTTCAACACATAAATATTTTTTCCTTCATTTTCAACCACATATTCTCTATCACATCAACGATAAAAATGCATTCTTATCTCTAAAATATGCACCAAAAAAGCTCTTAGTGCTCTAGAAATTAAAATAAATGAAAGTATTAAAATGCATTTAAAAAAAAAAAATTAACACTACATGACGCAACTCAGGTTTACATCAAAGATTCCTTGTCCTATGTGTGGTAATTAAGTAATTAATCAATTTGAAAATGACACGTGACAGAGTCATAAAATTTGAAACTAAAGCCTGGTTTGTCACACATTTTTTTAAAATAAATTCTTTTAACTCATTTTCAACCACACATTTTTTAATAAAATAATATTTTTCATCACATTTATAATTTTTCCTTACTTTTTAATCAAATATTTCTCATCGTGTCACTATTTGAAATGTATTCTTTACTTAATAATATTTATCAAACACACCCTAAAATTGAAGTTAGTGATTTAATTGAACTAAACTAAAATAGTGAAATTGTTTTGAAAATTCAGTTACTGCCTACGAAATTTAACCATTTTTCGAGCATGTTAGGATAAAATTTAAATAACTTTTAAATTTTATTTGTAATTAAATAAGTAATTTTTAAAAAAAAAATTGTAATTATTGATTGGCTTGCTAATGTCTATTATTATCTAAAGGATATATTTATTTAGCCTTTTTGGTTTAGGTAAAAATTAAATTTTTAATAAAGTTGTGAAGTCTTTCACCTGTTTATAAAATAAATTATTAATTTTGACTTTACATGTATTAATATAATATTTTTTTATTACCTCATGTATCAAATAATAAAACGACACATGTATGTCACATATGAAAATTGTCGGTAATCTTCCCTATAAATATCATTATATAACTTATCATGAATTTTGTTAAACACAGAAAAAAAAAATTAAAAATTAACAGTTAAGTCGTGTTAGAATTTTATAGATCAGATTTCGTAATTAACAGCTAAAAGTACAGGGAAAAAAAAAATGGTACAGAACAAAAAATGTCATTCAGACAGCAACCTAATTATACCCATGTCGACATTTTACACGAAATATCCAGAAAAGACACGTGGAAATTGTTGAATTTTCGATCATGAATCCCATAGTGATTTGGTCGGTTCTGGATGAAGAGAATTCTGTAATTGTCAAATTCTTTTATATGTAGGTATGTTTGGATGAACATGAACTTATAAGTAGCTTTGAATCATTTTAGTCGACTCCAAATGTAAAATGTGTCACTATTAATGTTAGATGGATATCAAATTTACCGCCAATATTTACTGCAATCTGTTATTAATTAAACGGTACAAAAGACTGTTAATTTAAGATTGTACTCATATTTGCACACTCAAATGAATCAAAAATATTATTCTTAATTATTAAGGGCTTGTTTGGTGAAGTTATTTTCTTTTTTTAAAAAGTTTGTCAAATTGGTCAGAATTTATTTTTTAATCGTGACATTCATAACTTTTACCCATTTTTTCAATCCCAACAAAATTATAAAATTTATTTACAGAAAATCTACGTCAATTAGGCTCTAAGTAAAAAAATTCAGTCGTTGCAAGCGGGAGCCATTATTATCAAATTTCTCCGATTACGTGAAAGAAACTGTTGCACTCCATAAAAACACAATCGAAATCCTAGATTTCTGTTTCTTTGACGTTCCCCTCAATCAAATTTGAACAAATCCAAATAAATACAGATAGATAGAACTCTGTGGGGGGTCACCACTTTATTCTGCCTAAATTTTGGAGACACCTTTTCTTGTGAATAATACATTTCGAAGACCATCCATAACAATCAAAATGGTTTGTTAACTACGCATTTCAAAGGCAATGGCAATCAAAAAGGTTCATGCTTAGTTTAATTTATCCCAATCTCTTCTTTTCTTTTCTTTTCTCCTCTTCTCTTTCCTTTCATTTTATATGGTTCATTGATAGAATTGATCTCGTGTTCATAGTGAACAGGATAATAATTACCCATCGTTGATATGGAGTTGTTACATCAGCGATCAAGTCGTATTTTTTAATTCCATTTACCACTATTAGTTCAATTCTTAATAAGTGAGTTGATTGTCATCCGAATTTCAATACTTTTATTCACTATTCAATGCAATTTGGTAGGATAAGAATTATAGTTGATGTCAAAACAAAAATGTTGTTTATTTATTAATATATCTTCCAAATCGTCATACTTAAAGAATAGAAATATGAACAAAACATGTTTTCATCAAAAAAAAAAGAAGCTTGATTTCTTATATTTAATCACAAAAGGAGATTGATTTCCCTTTGAAGGTTAAATCCAAATAAATTATAGATCTTAGATCTCCTATAAGGTAATAGTATTGTTTTTAAATATTCACAGAAGATGTGAGATCATAACCTCAAAAAAGCTTTAATTACATTTGCACCTCCTCCTCCAAGCTTTCATCTTTAGATCATTTCTCTTGCCTTTCCTTTAAGTGCCTCCTTTTTTTGGGAAAGTAGAAAATGTTGCTAACCATAATTCTTCAGAAATGTGTCCATTAAGGGCATATTTATAATACTTAATTAGAGTTTCATACTTGCATAATTTACCTTGGTATTTATTGTAGTAGGTAAATTAAGTTTCACAATCATATTACAACTAAGAGAGGGATCTAATCGAATTTACGAAATCCAAGCTCCAATAGATCTTTCTAATTGGATTAATTCTTAATCAATTAAGATACATGTATTAATGGGAAAAATTCAAAAGTAAGAGGTTTAGTTTGACACATTTCAAATTTAAGAGATAAAGTTTAAAATTTCAAATTTCAGATTTTTTAAGGTTTAAAATTTCAAATCTCAGATTTTTTTTATAACTTATTTAAAAATTAATTAATTAAACTTATACTTTATTAATTAAATATATTAAATAAGGTTTCAAATTTCAAATCTCAGATTTTGTTAAAATTTTATTTATAAATTAATTAATTAAAAATATATTTTATTAATTAAATATATTAAGGTCACAATTCCATATAATTTGGTCACAAATTCTATATAATTGATCACAAATTACAAATTTTACATGTCAAAATTTATTTTACAGTCACAATTCAAAAAATTTATAGGTCACAATTTGTTCATCGATTACAAATAAAAAATTAAAACGTCAAAAATTATTTTACAGTCACAATTCAAAAAATTTATATCACAGTTTGTTCATTGGTCACGAATTACGAATTTTATAAGTTACAAATTATTTTACGGTCACAGTTCAGAAAATTTATAAGTCACAATTTGTTCATCCGTTACAAATAAAAAAATTATACATCACAACTTATTCATCGGTCACAAATCAAAAATATTATAAGTCACAACTTAGTAGACAATCACAAATTGTCATATTATCTATCACAAATTTACAATTTTTTAGGTCACACATTATTTTTTGTCACAATTAATATTTTTCATTTGTCACATATTGTTTATCGATCACAAATTAATCAATTTAATGGTCACAAACGACCAAATAATCTGTGACTACCACAAAAACTTTGTGACCAACATCTCATCACTCCCTCCAGTAGTACCCCCACCACCACCACCTCCACCGTTGCCGCCAGAACCACCACCACCACCACCTCTCGACAGCAATATCATCTCAAACAAATCAACACATCGCATAAAAACAGCACCTCATGGTCGCGCCATCCACTGTCACCTCGACAGACCCATCGCCACCAACATCTACTAGCAATACCAACACCGTCCAAGAATTGCACCGTCATCGCTAGAACCACCACCATCACCTCCTCCTCATGACAACTGCCATCACCGCCACCATCTCAAACAAACCAACAACACCACCCAATACTACCACTACTTCACCATCGCCGTCGCCACCATTTTAACCGTTCCACCAAACATCAATAACTGTTCATCACGAATCGCCCACCGTTGACACCAACAACTCACTGCAATCGCCACCATAGCAATCGTAATTGCAGCCACATCACAACCACATCGCACCAATTGCATTCAACACCACAGCAAATAAGATAAAGAGAAAAAACAGAGATATATTAAAAATAAACCCAAATTCCACCGATCAACTAATTGAGTGTTTTACATAACTACTAAAAACTTATCGTAACCTTCTTCCCATACCAAATCCATCACTAAAGGTCCACCCCTAAACCTCCCAAAACATCACCCAAATCGGAGATTTATACCACCTCTGCTAACATCGGCGGCGCAACCAAATCCACCCCAACATCTGACTCCATCGATTTGAACTTCCACATTGTAAAGGTCCTGCTCGCCGTGCAGTGGAGCTCCTCCTGTTCGGTGGTTGAGAGAGAGAGACAGACATAGTGAGATAGTGAGAGAATGGAGAGAGAAATGTAAGAGACAAGAGATATAGGGTTTGCTAGGGGGGTTATCTATTTTAATTTTATGTTTTTAAAAATTAAATTGTTAAAATTTTAATTATTATCTAATTTTTGAAATAAAAACTTGTGAATCTAATTTTTGAAATTGGAAGTTTAAAACTCCGGTATGATGTAATTTCCACTTTATTAATCTCGGTTCATTCTACCAAAGAGTCAATTGCGTTCTCGAATCAAATGACAATTATGGAAGCAAATCATGAACCAGTAATAATATCATCCAATCATCATTCCACACATCAACCTCGTTGGACCCTTAATATTTTGGAAATGAAAAAAATGATTGTTTGGCGCTTCCAACATGTATAGGTCTTCGAGTTCCATTTTTATAAAGCAAATTCGTTGTGAACAAATTACAACATAGAGTCCAACGATCCCGCCATCGGACTATTGAGCTCAAGTTCAAATACCTATAGAGAATATTTCGGAGTGATGATGATTTCATCGTAATAATTAACGGATTCCTCTATTACGAGTATATAATATCCTGATTCCTAAAGTAATAAGATCAATCTTCCAATTAATACTTCACTGATTGGTACCCCAAAGAACTCGAACTAGCAATCAAATGTATTACTCGATTAGGATTCACGTGACTAGTTCGATCATGAAGTAAAGTCTCATTTCTAACTGTGACAAATCAATCATCAATGTGGTCATGTTTCGTGTGCACCAAATAAATCATTACTCTTATTCACAAAATTTAGACAAATCTCAATAAGAAAAATGCAATCTTATAAATATAAAGCATCCAACTTTATGTATCGATTGTGAACGATATATTTTGATTATGTTACAAAATGTGTCTAACTATACTCAAACATCAAATATGCAACTTGTCACATCTTATATGATCATGGAACTTCATATTAATATTACGAATAGTCAAATTATATCTCATAATTTTATTTACAAAATATTACTCGAAGGGCGTCAAACTAACATATATATCGTCCAAGAAGCATAATGTTTGGTTTGATTTACTAATAAAATTCTTCGGTAGAAGATCTAACATTTTAAAGTAAGACCAAGTTCACGGGTTGGATTATTACCACAAAAAAACAAATCATTGAAACAAGGCAAATGAGTACTAATAGGCATTAATTGGTATCCTAGGTTTGTCCATAGAATTAATAGAACCAACTTGAATTTATTTAATTTTTTTGCCAGGGCCCAACTTGCTTATTTTCACTCAAATAAAGATGGCAAGATAGCCTCATATTTTTAATTGATTACAACGGCTACCATTGTCTACTAAAGTAGGAACAATTTTATTTGCTTTCTTCATTCAAGAACCCAAAAAGAGGGTTTTGAAGTTGGTTAAGTTTAAATTACATAACTTATTTCTTAAGTAATTTTTTTTTTTTTTTCGACATGCTTAAATAAGTTGCTCTTTCGCCTTA